>ML405214.1:16360-34001 GCA_005239525.1 Nicotiana knightiana | reverse complement strand
TTCGTAAGTGTGATCTTGCTCCGTTCTTTGAGTTTGTTGGTATCCTGCAGTTGGTATTGCCACTGTTGCAGGAAGGTTATTCCGTTTCATCCTGGGAGGATTTAATCCATTACCTTGGCAACTTGTGAGGGGGTTAAAATTCCTTAAGGACACACAAGGAAATTGTGGACTCGGAATATTATTTATCGTTTATATATATATATTTTCTGTTTCTTCTAACAGTTCATCTGATTTTCTGAGTTTTAACACAGAAGCGATAACAGAGAAAAATTAACCTAAATAGTTGCCATCCGATCGGTCAAATTAAAAATAGTTGACAAATATACAATGTGTATAATTTATGTATAATATGCTTATAATAATTTGTACTCAATGCATTATTTATATATACCGGCTAAAAAAAATAAACAGTAAATTCAATTGGCTACGTGTGAGAGGATCCTTTTAGAAATTTATATCCAAGATCATTCTTTCCCTTCTCTTTGAGTTTTTACGCGTGAAGGTAAAATGGCGTGGGATAGTCACTTTTTAATATGATATTTCAGTTTTTATTCAGTATTTTTAATGTTGAGCAAAATAGTCACTACTCTATTAAAATTAATATGAAAAGATATTTTTACCCTTTTTTTAATGAGTGTTGTGTAAATATTAAGGACATCGTGTCCTTAACATTTAAACTGCACACATGAAGTTAAGGACGCCATGTCCTAAACATTTATACTGCACAGATGAAATTAAGGACATGATGTCCTAAAGTTTAACAACGGTAGGTGCAAATACAGGACACTTTGTTCTTAATATTTATACAACATTCATGAAATTAAGGACACCGTGTCCTTTATATTTACACAACATTCATAAAGTTAAGGACACTATGTCCTTAACATTTACACTGAACACCCATATGAAGTTAAAGACATGAGGCCCTAAAGTTTAACAACATAATGTGAAAATACAAGCTAAGGATGTCCTTAGCATTTACACTGCACACATGAAGTTAAAGAACGTCATGTCCTTAACATTTACACTGCACATATGAAGTTAAGGACATGATGTCCTAAAGTTCAACAAGGTGTAAATATATGACACTTTGTCCTTAATATTTACACAGTATTCATGAAGTTAAGGACACCATATCCTTAATATTTACACAGCACCCATGTCTAGCAATGGGGTATTTTCGTTCGGACGGGTAAAAATTTTGTTATAGACCGACTAAAAAGTAAATATATTTTAAACAGTGGCTAAAGAGTAAAGACATCTTTAATTAGTGGCTAACTGTGCAATTCTTACGAACCGTCTAAATAGAAAGGCAAAAGTAGAATTCACATGGAATACAAAGGAGCTGAAAGAAAAACGAAAGAGGGAAAAAGAAACTATTTCATCTTCTCCGTCAGTGTGGGTACCTGGGGAAAGATGCCGAAGAGGACAACGCACACATACTCGAGCGAGGACGCAGTTACCGACAGTCAAAACTCCGATCTCTTTGTCTATTACTGCAAACACTGCAGTTCTCACGTCCTCATCTCCGGTTCGCACTCCTCCCTCTTCCTCTCTTTTATAAACGGAATTTACTCGTCACTGTTAAAAAAGAAAAGAGCGTGAATTAGGATATTGTTTTCTTATAGTTTTTTTAATTTTCAATTTAGAGTCACAATTTTTTGTTGTTGCAAGTATTTAAAAGAAGTTACTGAAAAATCTAGTAGTAAACAAATTTACTTGACTCCCTAAATTTCCCCTTCAACTTTTTTTTTTGAGCTTCTTTCTAGATTCTATGGTCCAGGTAGGATGTTTTGTGTTTATGGAAATGGCAATGGAGGACCAGTTGAATTAAGCTTAAGCTGAAAAGTTTTGCTGAGTCAGTTATGCCCTGGCCAACCAAATCGATGGATAATGGCTTGGGCCCTCTACTGTTTTCCAATGAAATACCAGGCTTTTGTTTGCTGCAGGGTTTGAACCATTGAGTCATTGTGTTACAGTAGTAAATATTTGGTTGCCTCTTCTGTTCTATGATGAATATGATACTTGCTACATCGAACTTGAAAATTTCTATTATTTTCCAGTGAACTATACTCTTTGGCTGATTGTGCACGGATTAGATGTGATTAGGTGCTGCATAACCTTTCTTGTTCTTGGCATATTGGAGAAAAATTCCCGTATGATTATCCAAATAACAAGAGAGAAATTATTGTTATTTTTATCATGGCGTTACTGCCAATTACAGGGCATTCTTCTTGCTAAAGTATGCTTGTAGATAATCAATTGCAGAAAATGCCAAAAAGGAAAACCGACAAAGCATATGTATTGGATAAAGAAAAGTATCTTGCAAGACTGAGTGTAGATGATGCAGGGAAAGTTCTTCTAAAGCGGTAATTTTTCTGCTCTTGTAATCTTTAGTCTATTGATTTACTTCCCTTATGAGTACATACAATTAGCTGCTGTCTCAAGATAACAAGATATTTCTATTTGAAATACAATACATTGTAAAGGGAAAGTGCAGTTAGATGCTAAGAGTTAAAGAGAAGCTGATATAATCCAGCAGTAATGAACTTGAGCTATAGTGGAATGACATCATTGAAAGTGTTGAAAGTATGTCTATCTGAGTTATTGGAGTAGCTATACAGAATGTACATGGAGAATGTGTAGACTAACACATTATTACCATTAGGGATTCGAAAAAATGGTGAACAAGACACAGTCAAATGTCAAGATAAGCTCAACATAACCAGGATTAAATTACTTTCTGTCTCTCCGATGTACATTGTGGATTGGCCCTTTATGACGGCTCCTTTATGCGATGTCTATCCATTATTAACTAAGAGATGTTTAGCTTATGTCTCTTTCTTCACTGGAAAAGAACTTTGTTATTTATGACTGATAAGGGTAACAGTTTTTACACATAAAATCGTTTTGAAACTCTCCGCTTTTGATTAAAAGTGGTGAAGGGAAACTGGAGAAGCAGTTTCGGATGTCCTGTAAGGGTTGTGGCCTGTTTGTCTGCTACCGGTCAGAAGAAGATCTGGAGACTGCCTCCTTCATATATGTTGTTGATGGTGCACTTAGTACTATTGCGGCTGAGACAAATCCACAGGTAATAATGCATTGTGGATTTTACCATTATTCACTTCCTGGCTGCAGTATGCATAGTTTTGCCTACATATTCTCTGTATTGCAGCAAGCCGTTTAAATTGATTGTTCTCTGCTTGCTGAAATATATTTTCTGCATTAGCTGTGTAATCTTCCTGTATTCTATGTCGCTTGTGTTGTAAGATCATGTAAAATCTTATGCTTTATTTTATCTTCCAGATACAGGTATATGGATATACCTTTAGGGATTAAATTTTCTTGTTGATTTTAGGATGCTCCTGTACCGCCCTGCATTTCTCAGTTAGAAGGTGGCCTTGTGCAAGTGGCAATAGAAGTCGAGGACCGTGCCCAACGCTCAGCAATTACAAGTAAACAATCTTTCAATCGTTTTTAAAAGTTAGACTTGGAAACTCTCATTTGCTTCAATTCCTTTATAGTTGCAAAATAATTTGTCAACTGAACAATGCTTCATATATAATTAGTACCTTTAATTTTTTAAGATAAAGTAAGGTTAATCTATTCAACCAAGTATGAAGGAGGTACTGAAAAATTACAGCAAAAAGTCTTACAATTACTCCACTACAGTCTTTTCATCAAGTACCTGTAATAACGATTTCCTACTCTTCTGTTAATTGTAGAAGTTGAATTTAGTGTTTGTAGTATTAAATCAGCTGTTTGGCCTGTATGTTGATGTCTCAACTATCCAAACTCTGAACTTTCATATGGACCTGCCCCCTCGGTGCTGGCAGGCTAGAACTTTTTGTCTGGGTTTAACCCAATATTGTAAGAATGGTCATTTATGAAAAAGAAAACAGTTTAATAATAATAGCATATCTTAGCTGCCTGTTATGTCAGACGAGTACTGGACAATGATATGTTCTTTGAGGAAAGAGACTTTTTGATGTGACTCGGAGATTCGCTCTTTTTGTCTTAAGAATGCACTAAGTTAATCAACTTACTCAGCAAAAGTGACACTTCTAATATCTTTGGGAGAATCTCATTTTACATTTATATTGTTGTTGTAGGAGTAAATGCAGATGATGTTCGGGTCACTGTATCCGCACCTGCAGCTCGTGGAGAAGCTAACAATGAACTTATGGAATTCATGGGCCGAGTATGCTGAACACTTTTTTTGCCTCTTGGAAATACTATTAAATTTGAGCACATAATTTAGATACTTTGTTGGTTGATTCGCTGAACCACTAGGATTTCTGTTGACACAGGTACTGGGTCTGAAACTATCTCAGATGACTCTCCAAAGAGGGTGGAATAGCAAATCAAAGCTTCTTGTAGTGAGTAAAAATTGACACTTCTAATTTTAGCAGTGTGGTTTCCCCATACGCGCACTGATACTATTTACTCAATTAGAAAAAATGTCTCAAATTGAAGCCCATAAACAGGAAAATTTAAGGAAGTTGCTTGGTGGTGTATTCTCCTGCCAAGGATTTCCACCGAACCTGCCAACATCAGTGGAAAGCTTTTCATTCACTATTTTTGCACTCTGAAAACGCTTAAAATTGATTAAATATCCTTGTTGAGGACTGCAGATTACTTACTATTGTTATTTCTCAGTCAACTTTCTTGTTTAATTTTTTTTTCACTGTATCAGGTAGAGGATTTGACAGCTAGACAAGTATATGAGAAACTCTTGGAAGCTGCCCAACCTTGAGATGGCTCCCTGATCCTTTTCTTCTTTGTCATTTTTTCCATGTTTGTAACATTGGATTTTCAGTTTCACAAAATTGAATTCAGTTGTCTTTGCATCTCTGGTTCTGATCCTATTGGGAGTTCTCGTTACCTGCTCAACATTATAAAAAATTGGAAAGATCATTAAAATAACAGTGATACTGTTAGAACTGATTATAGCACTCAATTCCTGTATCCCATAACTTCAAAATACAACCCCTTCAGCCCCTTGGGGGCAAATTTGTTGTAACTGACACACCAACATGCCTCCCGAAGGCAAAGGTGAGATAAGTTTTTC
Organism: Nicotiana knightiana; assembly: GCA_005239525.1. Lineage (NCBI taxonomy): Eukaryota > Viridiplantae > Streptophyta > Magnoliopsida > Solanales > Solanaceae > Nicotiana > Nicotiana knightiana. Next base: position 28,930 of record ML405214.1, on the reverse strand, counting down.
TTGCCTCATGCATGTAGATATTCGTCCTTTTATTTGTATGAGGCTAAGAGGGTGTTTGACTAAGCTTATAAGCTGGTCAAACTGGCTTATAAAAACCTTTTGGCTTATCTACGCGTTTGGTAAATACTCATTGTGCTTATAAGCTAAAATCAGCCATGAGTCGTAAGTTGTTCACCTCCAACTTTTCAGCTTATAAGCACTTTTAGTTTTACCAATTTTTTGCTAGTTTATCTTTAATAATATTTTTTAATTCACAAAATATTTTTCCCAAAACAAATTTTCTCATTCCATATTCGTTGTTCATCATTTTCCTTATAAATTTTTTTAAAATTTATAATAGTTTTTAAAGCTATTTTAATCATTTTAACAAAAGAAAAACTTAAAATTTTTAAGTTTCTTTTCATTCCATATTCGTTGTTCATCATTTTTTTTACAAAGAAACTTTTTAATTTAAATTTTTTTGAAGTTTTTAAAGATATTTTAGTCGTTTTAACAAAAGAACAACTTATCAACATTTTTCTACCAAACACATTAACTGCTTATTATTATATTTTCAGCATGTCTATCCATACACATAAATGCTTATTCAAAAAAATCAGTTTCAGCATTTAAAAATGCTTTTCAGCTATTTAACATCAGCTAATCCAAACGGGTTCTAATAAATAGAGGCTGATCACTAATAAAATATATGATATGAGTGAAAGCTAGCTTCTGCACCGCGTATGCCTATGCTAATAAGCGATAAGATGTACTGCTTCTAGCACTGCAACTGACAGTGGTCCAAAGTATAGTGCACGTGAAACACGGTAAACCGAAGAATTTATAATGAAAATTTACAAAATAGATATTTACATGAATGTTAATGTCCATTGCTGATCATATTCAACAAAGTTTTTCTTCTCCTGTGTAGGAGGTTTTCCTATCCGATTGTATTACATCATTGAGAAAAAGACTTTCAATAGTCCTCTTTCTATATTTATTTTCTTTCCTTATTATTTTGTAACATCTCATCAGCTATCATTCCCACGTGAGTTTCATTCTCAGGTATGTATATATATATACATTTAATCTAGATAACCATTTAGCTGTAAAATAAAATAATATTATTACACAAAATAAAGAAAATTTGAATTAAATTAACACATTAGAGTTTTGGATTTACAATAAAAAGTATTCCGGTGCACAAAGCATCTCGCATTCACGGATCATTCAAGTTAGATTTTTGTGTTATTAGGGTACGTGAATTCTTATAGATCCATCTCCGAGAGAATTGGATATGATAATTTTTAATTATCCAGCTCGAGCAAAAATAAAAAGACAACTTTATTATTACTCTAGAGTTATCCAACTAGATTTACAATATAAATAATGAAAGTAGAGCTCTGTGTATATCTGAAACTAAAGTTTGAGTTGTGTGTAACAAGTCAATAACATAAATGGAGGAATGTGTAATTACTCTTTTCTTTTAAAAGTTGAGAGGAAATAAATAAAACAGAAAAGCTTTGATTTCCTTTCCGAAGAAAGATAGGAAATTCGATATGATCGAATTGGGATATATATGACGTGACATCCGTAACCGTGAGGACTGACAGTAGCTATTGTCTTTGAGCAGGTTTAGCTGTTACGGCTAAATTTGATTAAGATTACAATAATATTCACAGATTCGCTTACAAAAACAGCAAACGCTACTCGTCAAATCGGTGAAAATCATGGAGGTGGAGCTCAAAGAATTGTTGAATGATCTCCAATCTCTTAAGAAATCGCTCTCAGATCCTTCCCATCTTGCTCTAATCGACAAGGTACTTTCACATATCCATGTACATTACCTTTTGGGAACAAACATTTCTCCTATACATGAAATCTGCGTCTATGATCTGTTAATTAAGCGTTGAAGTGTTTTTTTTTTTACCATCAAAATAGCCTCAGTTCCACGGCGTCACAAATTCTTCAATAGTCAATGCTTAAACACCAATGTTAGGTCAAATCATCTGGATCTACTGTTAACATTCATAGTTTAGATTTTGCATAGTTGTCTGGGTCAACTATGACTCGTTCAGTTATTCTTTTACAACAACAACAACAACAAATCCAGTAGTTTCTAATGAGTGAGGTCTGAGGAGGGTAAAGATGTAGGCAGCCTTAACCCCTTCCTAGGGAAGTACAGTGAGGTTGTTTCCAATAGACCCTCGGCTAGAGACAGCAACATGAAATAAGAGCGAATCCAAGAATGCAGTCAAACTCTAGGTAATAATAGCCATCTATAATAAAAGATAACTTACTAACATTAATGCTAGCGAACTGAGTAAGACAAAGAGAAACGCTCGACTACCTACTAACCTTCTACCCTAATCTTTATCCTCCACACCCTCCTATCTAGGGTCATGTCCTTAGTCAGCTTCAGTTGCGCCATGTCCCGCCTAATAACCCCTCCCCAAGACTTCTTAGGCTTACCTCTACCCCTCCTGCTGCCCATCGAGGCTAAGCGCTCACACTTTCTAATTGGGGCTTCTATACTTCTCCTCTTAACATGCCCGAACCATCTCAACTTCGCCTGAACCATTTCCCGAATAATTTCATTCCTAATCTTATCCAATCGGATATGCCCACATATCCATCTCAACATCCTCATCTCAGCTACTTTTAGCTTCTGGGTATGAGAGTTCTTGACCGGCCAACACTCTGCTCCATACAACATAGTCGGTCTAACTACAACCTTGTAGAACTTACCTTTTAAGTCTCAGCGGCACATTCTTATCACTCAAGACAGCGAAAGCGAGCCTCCACTTCATCCACCCTACTACGATACGATGCGTGATATCTTCATCAATCTCCCCGTTACCTTGTATTATAGATCCAAGATACCTGAAACTACCGCTCTTAGGGATGGCTTGCGTATCAAGCCTCACCTCCATATCCCCTTCCTGGGTACCGTTGCTGAATTTGCACTCTATGTACTCCGTCTTGGTCCAGCTTAACTTGAAACCCTTGGACTCTAGGATCTGCCTCCAAACCTCCAGCCTCTCGTTAACACCACTCCGCATCTTGTCGTTAAAACTATGTCATCAGCAAATAACATACACCACGGCACCTCATCGTGAATGTGTCTCGTCAATGTGTCCATTGCCAAGAAAAATAGGAATGGACTAAGACCTGATCCCTGGTGCAACCCTATCATAACCGGAAAGTGTTCTGAGTCTCCTCTCACTGCTCTAACTCGAGTCTTAGCTTCATCATACATGTCCTTAATCACTCTAATGTTGGCTACTGGACCCCTTTAGCCTCCAAGCATCGCCAGAGCACCTCTTTTGGGACTTTATCATATGCTTTGTCTAGGTCAATGAACACCATGTGCAAGTCCTTCTTCATTTCCCTGTGTCGCTCAACTAATCTCCTCACAATATGAATGGCTTCCATAGTCGAACGTCCTGGCATGATACCGAACTGGTTCTCAGAAGTGTACACATTGGTCCTCACCCTCACTTCAACCACCCTCCCAAACTTTCATAGTATGGGTTAGCAGCTTAATCCCCCTATAATTATTGCAACTTTAGATATCGCCCTTGTTTTTATAGTACTCCACCTCCAATCATCGGGCATCTTCTTCGTCCTAAAAATGACGTTGAACAGCCTAGTGAGTCACTCCAAACCTGCCCTACCCGCATTCTTTCAAAATTCCACGGGTATTTCATCCGGCCCAGTAGCTCTACCCCTGTGCATCTTACGCATAGCCCCCTCGACCTCCTCTACTCTTATGCGCCTACAATACCCAAAATTCCAGCGCATCTCGGAGTGCTCCAAGTCGCCCAGCACAATGTCCTTATCACCCTCTTCGTTCAGGAGTTAATGGAAATATGTCTGTTTTGATGCATCAAATTGGCGGTTTATCAGAATTACATGCAATTGTAGTGTTTGCCTGTGTTTCAGATTTGTCACCAAATTCCTGCATTAAACATTGCAGTTTCATCCTCCCAGAATGCAGAACTGCAATTTGTATTAAAAAAAATTATAAATGCATTCAAGTTCTAGCCTCCTCTATATCTTATTCCGAAGGAAAATGTGGCTTTGGTTTATGTCTTATGTCATATAGGAATTCTCCAGGTTTACTTCATATGCTTAATGTGAAATGCAACTATTTGCCCTTTGGATATCCTCAAAATTGAACATTGTTATTTAAAGAAGAAATATAATTGGGCAGGATATTGGTCTTTCAGTTCCATTTTGTCTTACTTTGCCAACAATAAAACTTTAAAAATTTACTGTAGATTAAAAGTATCAACTATTCACCATATCTTTTAAATGTCATTAACCTTCAATCTTTTTTTCGTATGTCCAGTCATGAGATTTTGATATATACTATTCTCTCTTTGGTCCTATTTCTAGATGCATTTGCATGCTGAAAACATCGCTATCCTTGAGAATTCAGGACCTACTCGCCGGTCAAAAGTCAAGGTTAGTGTACATGGTCTTTCATGCCATATTGTCATCGGAATTAAGCAAGAACTTTAGTCTAATAATTATATGATTGTGATGGTGGCAGGACATGAGTGCTGAGGTTGTTGACAGCAATCCATATAGTAGGCTTATGGCACTTCAAAGGATGGGTATTGTGGAGAATTATGAAAGGATACGAGAATTCTCAGTTGCCATAGTTGTCTGTACTTTATCTTCTTTCATTGTGTTAATTGTGTATTTGTTCTGTTATAAAACTGCATTTTTACTTTCCAATATTATTCTGCATGTGTCATGACTTCTGGCTATGGTATGAATGTGAGATTCATCTTGCTTAGTGTTTCCAGTCAAGGTCTAAGATGTAAAATAGTATGTCATGATTTTTGTGCTTTACAGTTTACACTTAAGATAGCGTCTTTTTTTACTTATAGAAAATCGTCTTTAATTTCATCATACATCTGCTATAGTGACGCCAATCTAAGTATTAAGCTTCTGGACTTTCTTAAGCTATCTGTGGGATTTATTTTACCGGTCCATATGTTGGTGCCTAAAAGGGCTTAGGAACTGCAAAATCTTAGTATGTCGATTAAGCTATCAGAATAATTATTTAGACTGAACTTTATGTATTTGAGTCTTCAATGTTTTACTTTAGACTCGTGTAGAATGCATGTGCTAGTCTTCAATATTTAAATGCTCATATTTTGCAATTTCTTCATGACAGGGCATAGGTGGTGTTGGCAGTGTTGCTGCTGAGATGCTGACAAGGTGTGGCATAGGTCGTCTTTTGTTGTATGATTATGACAAAGTGGAGTTAGCTAATATGAATAGGCTATTTTTTCGCCCAGAGCAGGTGTTTCTAGAAAATATTCTCATTCCTTTTCCCCTTGTGTACATATCTTGTAGCTAATGGCGATAACATTTCTATGTTAGTAGAATGTTTTGTTGTGCCAAAGAGTTTTTACATTTTCCTAACATAATAAGCCAGTATCCCCTGTTTCAGCTATAAGGAACAATCCTCTGACATTTTATCATACAATTCTAATGTCACTTTCAGGTTGGTATGACAAAGACAGATGCAGCTGTACAAACTCTTTCAGAGATAAATCCTGATGTTGTGCTTGAGGTAGGATTGTTTGCACTTTGCTACTAAGGGATTTGTCATAAAGGAAATTTAATTGGGTGCTTTTTCACCATAATCAGAAATTAAATAAATTTATAGTAATTGTTTCTTCTTTCCACTCCATTCTTTAAAATATGATTGGAAAATAAAGTGCTCTTTTGTGATAATTAACTGTTAATTTAGTGTAGAACCTTGACAATTACTCTTAAATGTTCTGCTCTGTTTTGAACTAATTTTTCCTTAATTTGAGGTGAGGTCCAAAGAAACTAGGGTGCTTAGAATTCTGTCTCGTATCCAACTCCCTTTCAATATTCTTTTTCCTATTTATCTATTAGTTTACGCATCAGTTCTGTTTTATGTCAGTTGACAATAATGCCTCTTGCTGGTCTGCTAAGTGTATAAAGAGGTTGTGAGTGTGATCATTTCACAATGCTTAGGTCGTGAGTGTGGTATTGACTTCTTCATGTTTCTGAACTGGTCCCTGGAACCTGGATGTATATAAGCTTTTCTTCAATGAACTGTGCTAGAAAATAATTGATCCAGATTTATGGATTAAAAGATGAACCCATCCTGCATCTAAAATTTGAAGCATTGAAAGAAGTTAACAAGTCGTACTTCTAAGTTTTAGGCCCCTTCCTTTCTTTTTCCCTCTCTGGGCCATGTCAAGTGCATGTCTTACTGGCCTGTGTTCCTTCCAGTTGAAGATTTTGCGTTGTTTCTCCTTTTACATACTGCGTGAATGTAGATGCCCATCCCAAAAGTGTTTTGAAAGTTTGTCCTGTTTGAACTGTTAAATTATTAAGGTAGAGTGGGTTGCTTGTGACATTTCTTTGTTGATGTAGTTTTACAGTTTTACTCAAGAATATGTTCCTGCATCGTGTAATTCTTATCTTTATATTCTCCGTAGAATCCTTATTCTTATTTTAACTGGTTTTTTAGAGCTACACGTTGAATATCACAACGGTGGAAGGTTTTGACACATTTATGTCAAGTCTTACAAATAAGTCATTCCGCCCAACTAAGAGTGGCAGTGGGGTTGACCTCGTTTTGAGCTGTGTAGATAACTATGAAGCAAGAATGGTAGTAAATCAGGTACGAACAAATATCTGCTACCTAAAATTTAATTAATAGCTAGTATGGTTTGGTGTCCTCTAATATCCTCTGTTTGAAAGTATTTTGAAATAGGTTCTTTCTGCAAGAACTTCTTTCATCTGTATAAGAACAAGTTTTCTAGCTATTAGGCATTAGCTTATACATTATTTGGTAAATTTACCTGCTAAGTGCTTCATCTAATGCAGGCTTGCAATGAATTAAACCAGACATGGATGGAATCTGGTAAGTGACAGAAATCTCATATTCTTTTTTTTCTTTCTTTCATATGTGTCACTAAGCTCTTCTATGTAGCCAAGCACTACCCATTTTTAGCTATAAGATAGCCTTCTTATAAAAGAGAAGCTTTGAAAACTTTCCAATGTTAAAATACTCACTGTATAAGAAACTGTAAATGAACTGGTGAAAAACTTAACTTTGGTAATGCACAAACTTAGCTCATTTAATTTAGTGGAAGAGGAGACCGGTCTTTTTCCCTTGCTTCTTTTCTTAATGTATCCCTGCAACTTTTAGCCAAATAAATTTGAATTTCTATAGCCTCTTTATATCATAAAATGCTGAAAAATAGTTAGTTATGTCAACACACGACAAATGTGTTCTGACTTTATAATATTACAAGCTTCTATTACGATGTGTTTTGCATACATATCTGTATTTGTAAGAATCTGGATGTCATCTGTATAATTTTCTTGTATGGATTCCACTAAAGGAATTAATGTGCAACTTTTTATTTTCAATATAGCGAACCAAATTTTTTTGTCAAATGATAGGGAAATATATTTTGGATAATTTAGAATTCATGTGAAACTTTGTGACAGGTGTATCTGAAGATGCTGTCTCAGGTCACATACAATTGCTGATTCCTGGTGAAAGTGCCTGCTTTGCATGTGTGCCTCCTCTGGTATGTTTAGTTATTGAAGTTTTCCCTAATGACTTCAATTAAGGATCACTATTCTTTACTTGGAGTGAGGCTCTTGATTTGTGTAACAATCTTAAGCTTAAGTCTTAGGCTTAAAAGTTAAAAATGCTGTCTTATAGCTGAAAATGACTTTGTTCTGCTAAATTTCAGTTTTCTGTATGTACTCCAACTAATGTTGCTTGCAAGGAAACCAAGTAAATTGTTGTAATGGAATGCTTGTCTTTTTAGGTCGTAGCATCTGGAATCGATGAACGGACCCTAAAGCGTGAAGGAGTTTGTGCTGCCTCGCTACCTACTACAATGGTATGAAAAACCTTCATCCCCCAATTTTTTCATTGTTCCCGTTCTCCCTTTTTTAATTTTATGCATGACAAGTTCTAATTTCTCTGCCTGAAGATCGACATATAAAAAGACTGTTTTAAATGAAAGGCAATTAGAAAAAGAAAGAAACAATGGAAGTTGTGGTTGATGTTTGTTTCATCTTTAAATTGTTCTCTTTCTCCTTGTAGCCCTATTTGCTGTTAATTCGGCGGTTTTTCTCATGTTTATGCTCCCACTCACTTTTGAAGAATAATATTAACTTTTTTTCCAGCAACTGTGCTAGAGTCCTGTCTATTGCTCTGATTAAAGATGTATTATAAATTCGTTACATGATTTGGTAATTTAACATTTGGACTTTCTTTGATAGGGAGTTGTTGCTGGACTTTTAGTTCAAAACACGTTGAAATACTTGTTGAAGTTCGGACAGGTGTCACCATATCTGGTAAAGCTTGAAATCATTCTCCTCCCCCCCCCCCTCCCTCCAAGGCTTCACGTAAATGTGGGAGAACGTCAATCACACTTAAGTTCTATCTTGGATATTCTTAGCCAAATGTTGTCTTGAGTTCCTTCAAGCCTTTGAAGTACGGAGGACTTTCTCGATCATCCCCTCCTTCCATACATCTTTCTTAACAAATAGCTGATCATATATTCAGAGGATACCGCAGACCAGTATATACTCGAGTTCTTAGTTCCAGTCTCTCAAATTGGCAAAGGAGTAAACTTGCCTCCTCTAAAAGGAAGACAAGGTGTAAAAAGAAATTAAGTGCAGCTCAACAGTTTTGATCTTTTTTGCTTGTTGTAGGGGTACAATGCCCTCAAAGATTATTTTCCAACAATGGAGATGAAGCCGAACACACAGTGTTCAAATGCTGCTTGTTTGGAACGACAGGTATAGTGGCCATGGTCTTACAAACGAGGAGGCATATGTATTTGATATTCAATTGCAGTTTGACATTTTATTTTGTCCTCTACTACTCTGCAGAAGGAATACATTCTTGCAAAACCTACTAGGGATGCTGCTGCTAAAGCAAAGGCAGACAAAGAAGCGTTATCAGCACCGGAAAACCCCGTTCATGCAGATAATGAATGGAACATAAGGTAAGTTTGGATATAATGCAAATTTAGGTAAGCTTAGAAACAACTACTTCCTAACATACCTCATTGGTAAAAACACTTGGACAGCTTTGTTGAGTCTAATGTGAGTGATGGGTTCTACTAACTATTGTTGATCTTACTGTTGTTCAACTGATTGTTTTGTTGCTATCTTATGATCTTTCAGCGTTGTTGATGACAATGAGGTGGATGGAGCTGTCAGTAGACATTCAGGTTTTCGTCCACACTGATAAACATATTTTGCTTTTGTAGCCTCAATTTGCCTGTGCATTCGCTATCTGCTAACTCAACATTCTTCGATGGATCATAATTCATAACTTAAAAATGAAGCCCGTATTGCTCAAAGTACAAAAGTTTCTTTAGCCAAAGATGTTGTGACTAACCTTTACTTTGTCAAATCCATAGTTTTCCATCTAAACATCTGAAATGCTAAGACTGAGAAGCATCAAGCTTAAGAATGAAAAAACACGAAATTTGTTTAGTTCAAAGATAAAAGAGCTAAGACAGGAGAATGAAAGTTGAAAGGATAATAGGGGAAAAGGAAAACACAGTTTGTTCTGCTATTGATTTGCATAGGCATGCCAACTGCCTTAAACTGCAAGTATCCTGCATTAATATAGTAAGATGCATTGATACTGCTCTGTTGTTTTTCTCTTCTGCAGTATTTCTTGATACTACATATTAGTAAAATCTTACTTTATCAATTATATCTTGCTTTTTATATATATGTATAGGACACTATTTTATCTTGGAAGTGTGCCTATCTTTTTTTATTCTAGAGTCCAACATCAGCCACATGGAAAGATGAGTACAATCGTACATACTGTAAGAGGGGCGGCCTTGTGTAGCTTTAGAGTAAACTTACAAATCAATAAAGCTTTGCTGAAAAGATAGCCCTTGAAACTTTGTATGCGAGTTCACTACATAATGTGTGCCACCAAATACTGCATCATCTACTGAAATTGGACTGCCTATCTTTTGTATATAGACATTCCAAAAAATGCATAGAATTTTTGTGCAACAATGCTGCCAGATCATACTAGGACAATCTCTCTCTTTCTTGTGTTTAGCTTTTTAGGGTAGGTCTCTTGTTTATAAAGGTGGAAGTCAAACATCAATGTTCATATATGTGTAATGCTCTGGCTTTTAGCAATAAACATAGAACAATTCTTTAAACAATAGAGAATGACTTCTAGGAGGTCACTTGGCATTTAAACAAGTAATTGGAATTGATCACTAGTTCATGGAATTATGTTAAGACAACTAGAAGAAGGGAATATTCAGATATTACTGCATCAGTTTCTTCCTAAATTATACTTTGTGCGATGCATCGTATTTTAGGTTACAACTAAATGTGAAGAGAAAGAACTAATGGTTGAAATTATCTCAACATACCATACTTAATATTTATACTTTAACCTGAATGTATTATTTATTTTTCTTGTAGGTGTCCTTCCTGAAGGTATTGTTCATGAGCTGCCAATAGCTGATGAATACCCAAAACCAGCTATTACAGAGACTGTTGGTCCTGCGGATGACCTTGAAGAACTCAGAAGGCAACTTGAGGCCCTTAACGCTGATTAGATTACTGAAATACAAAGAGAGAGACTCGCTGAAGAGAAAAAGGAAAACTTGCTCTAAATTGTGTGATATGTAAAATCACCTTGCTTCAGAGGCCATTAAGCTTGATACTCTTGGGGTTTTGAGTTTTTTTATGCTCTTAATGCTGATTGTCTAAATTAATGGACAGTGAGAGTTTGTTCCTATTCATGCGGCTAGATTGAAGACATGTAAAAGACAAACTAGGCTTATACTGCAACAACTTACTTACAGAGATGGGTTAACGTTGTATTACTAAAAAGGCTAATCAAATGTTTGTCACCCCATCTCGTTTCTACCAATTTTGGACCCCTGAAGGTGTTAAATTAATGAAGACATCTTAAACAATGTTTAAGTATTCTTTCTTTTATCCCCATATGTTTTGTTAATTGAATAAGTTGAAATGTGCCCATCGATTCCAGGTTTTACCAAATGAAGGCCGATGCTCTATTTGCCACGAGCTTAGCAAGGAATGAATTGTCCCAACTACCAATCCAGAGACATCGGAAAATCTTGTTACAAGTGGATCTCTACATAAGCATGTTTTTCTGTTTTAAACTGTAATAAAATGGATACAGATCGACGTATTACAGTACTTATTTCTCTACATAAAGTCAATTCACTCAGGGACTAAAGCACCTATAAAACTGCTTAATGGTAAGTTAACTCAGCTTCTTTACAATAACGAGTGAAGGTGCTTTAGGGAATAGTAAGAAGTTTCAGCTTCAACGCAGCAGTTACAAACATTGGCACACAACTCAAGAGTTAAACACCCTACAAGGTAAGTTGAGAATCCTCAGCCATCTTAGCAGCAGCATTAACTAAGATGCAATCAATCCAGTCGCTCATTTAATCAAGAGAGAAAGAGTTGCATAGACACAAAGGGCTTAGAGAAGCGTGCGTCATCAGGACCGTCTATAGCTCTTCAAACTTGATCGAGATCTCTTTCATTTGTGGTTGATGCCTCCTTACCTATAAATCAAGGTTTGTAGAAGTTCCCAAATCAAAATAGCTAATAAACGGTGCCTCCCTTTTTTACCAAAGATTATAAATCATGAAAAGAAATCTTTTTCCCATAGGGGAGGCGTTGCCTGTTGAGGAAAGAATATTTCTCAGAAATTGACACTAATAAAATGACTTACTTTTATGCCTGCCATTGACAAAAGTTTGTGAGAAGCAACATACACCGCGTCAGAACCGTCCAACCTCTTCTCCACAAAATAAATGACCTCTGAAACACCAGACTGCAAATAAAGACATTTGTGAAGTATAAATTACGGGAAAGCCAAAACGGGAAGGTGCAAGAACCAGAAATGCATAAGTAATTAAACATCCTAGTTCCGGTGCACAGAAGTCAATATCAGAAAATACGAAAAGATTCTTGTTATAGCTATTTTTTTACTTTGCAATCCTTATTAATCCTTTTATAGCTACTCTTTGTATCTTTGAAAAGAGACAAAATGCGCCTACGTGAAGTCTGTATTTATATCCATTTGCAAGGTAAAATATGTGAAATCCTGACGCCCCCAGTTTTCCTTGTAAGTGATAAGCAAATTCTTTAACAAATCATTCAATAGCCTCCCCTTAATGGAAATCTAGCAATTTGTTTTGCCCTCGCATAATCTTTGCAAGAGCATGTTCTATCAGAATTTATGAAATGAACATCCAGAAAAAGCTTAAACTTCCAATGATGGAGGCAAATTTCCATTTTATCAACATAGTAGAAGATGTTGCTGGGGGTGCTACAGATATGTAAAAGTCATAAAGGATCACGCTTAATTCACCTGAATGATAATCTTCGCGCATTCATTGCAAGGAAACATTGTAACATAGAGCCTCTGCATAATACGGACAAGACATTCTGTGAGTTAATACTGCGCAAGTTACAGGAGATAAAATAATTTCCAATAGAATTGAAAAGAAAAGAAGCTGTCTAGAG
>ML405214.1:0-15772 GCA_005239525.1 Nicotiana knightiana | reverse complement strand
GGCGGGCAGTAGTGGTGTCAGGACAGTAGATGGATAGTTCACAGGTCATGACTCAAGCTAACCTGTCCAGCAGCAGATGCATGATTGGTATTCAAGATGGCATTAACTTCAGCATGACAAACATAACTGCGAGACTCGGAAAGCTTGAATGAGGTAGTCATCAAATGTAGATTGAGAAAAACTTGTTTCTTGAATTAAGATAGTTATTGGTAATTACACATTTAAAAAGGACATTATGTAGCCAACAAAAAAAAATTGCATATATTAAATGTTTTGGAGAAGAATATAACTTACGGATACTTTGTCTCCAACGGATTTCCATTTTTAGATTTCTGAAATGGTAGCGAATGAGTTAGAATAGAGCTGACGATAACAAAGAACATTTCTCAGCAAACAGTACCAACCTTCGCCCAGGGAAGCTTGTCATCTGAACAGCCACGAGGGAACCCATTGTATCCAATGCCTGGCTAAAAGCAGAGCATAAATTAGATGGAATCGAATAACCTATTATCAGTTAAAATGTTGCTTGAATGTGCATATTCTAGAAGTGATGCAATTAGCCTAATGAAACATTCAAGTAGAATGGGAATACAAGCCATATGGGGAAAGATAACAAACCAGAGAATAAAGATGAACTTCCAATATCAAAAATCCTTTGTGGGTCTTATATAATTCACCAATATACTCCCCAGCATTACAATGTGGCCATATGTATTCTAATTCAAGTGATGAAGTTGAGATAAAACGTATAGTAAACAATATTTACTCAGCAGGAAGAGTAAAGCAACTTCGAGAGGCAACTGAAGACTTGTGTCTTGTAAATGTTCACCATTTCTAAGAACGCACTTATGTTTAGTGAATGTAGCTTTCACCTCCCTACTCCTGAAGTATTCACCTTTCCATTTTCATCTTTTTCTGTTCATATTAAATAAGAAAATCCTAGAATGCAATAAGTAGAACAGCGATGCTATCATCAGGGTTATGAGATCAGAAATGAATATTATAGTATATTAAAGTTAATATAGCAAAATCTCAAAGTCCAAAGTGACTGAATATGTGCCCTTGATCCACATAACCAAATGAGCTAGTTAATCTATCTTTCAGCTACTCCAAAAGACAATCAATTGATAGGAGTATTATGTAGTTCTCCCTAATCAAATATAATTTGAAAAATAAACTGCAAAAATAAAACTTAAATGATACGGAACATTTTCAGCTGTCAACAGACAAAGAAGTGATTCCTTCAAATACAGCCTACCTAGTATTACACCATTTTGACTCACCAAACACGCTCCAACCTGCCAAACAACCATAAAGTGCTTAGTTTCAACGGAGCTTGTGAAACCTGAGTTGAGAAAGTCAACCTTGAAGTAGCACTAGAGCAGTAAAATGTGGGAAAGAAAACATACAAAAGAGCTCAGAGCATTTAATTTGAGCACCATGAACAAGAGTTATTCCAACAAGTACAGCTTAACTTGAGACTGTCTATAAATAGCTTTATTCAGTTGGAAGGAACACAGACATCACTCATGATTAGATAACTCTTATAGTTTGAGGATAAAAGGGCAAGAACTACTAATCACTACTTTGGTTCCGTCTAGAAGACGGGATAAATTCAGTAGGACATACAAATTTTAGTAGCCATTGTTCCAGATAAGAAAACATCAATTTATGCAGCATTTGAAGACTGCTTGGCATTTTCAATTATGTTTGAGAATATAGTTGAGTTCTTCCTATTAATTATGAGGATCGGAAATATTTTCTACAAATACTCTAGACTCACAACTTAGCATCAAGGACACAACTTTCAACAAACATTTGGCGTATAATGCTACTTATCCCTTCCAAAAGACTTAGAATTCATACAAAAAGCTAAATAATCGGTTCACAATTAGACTAGTACCTGTCTGTTGGGATCCTTGGACCGCTCAGCTGATAGAAATGCAATCGCCATAAAATAATCATCCCATGACAAATACCTAAACTCACAGAACCATTTTTCTTTACTTTTTCTGAAAATAAAAGTAAATTACATAAATTTCGAACTTCAAATACTATAAAAGTTAAAATGGACAAACCCTTGGCGTTTTGAAGGATCAAATGGGTTCTGAGAAGATGACTTCCTCTGGTAGAAACCGTCTGAATCAGTAACTGAACGCCTTTTGGGGGTGAAGAAATGGCGAACGGTTATAGCAGAAACAAAGGCACCGAGTACTGTGGCAGCTGAAACCAGCGCTACTTCTCTGGAATTCATGGCGGCGACTTGGAAATTGGAACGTTGCAGTAGAAGCGAAGAGTAAGGGAATTTAGCCGCCAAAAATAGAGATTAGCAAAATTGTAGCGGGAACGCTTATAATTATGCTTATTCGCGCCAAAATAGTACCTACTAATCTAAAGCCGAATAAAGAAATTACTGTAATATTTAAACAAAAAATTGATGGAAAAATAATGCTAATTTTCTGTAGTAAAGTGATAAAATTACCGGTAAAAAATATATGTCATGTAATTATTAGTTTGACGTGCAATGAAGTCATATTTATTAGTATGCACAGAGAAAATAAGATTGTTACTTAAAACAAAAAGAAAGAAATTGTTATAAAATAACGCCTTTAAAGTAAATAAATCAAAGACAAGTATAGAGAGAGAATGATCTATTATTCAACTTTTAAATCGTTGTATATAATGAATTGAAATCCCTTCTATCTATAAAAGAAAGAAAGCTATTGTGTAAGCTCTTGTAAGCTATTTGTAAGTTGCTACTGCAAGCTGCTGTGTAAGTTACTTGTAAGTTGCTACTGTACCAGATGTTGATAATCTACTACCGGGATAATGTTTATCCATAACGGAGTACCAAAATGATAAGCTTCTTCGGGAGGCTTATTTCCAATAGAGTATTAAATAGATAAAATATTTACGGCAGTGTCTCATATGGATAAGCTTTTCAGGAAGCTTATTTACAACGGAGTACTAAATAAACATTAATTATATAATATATATTTATAACACTCCCCCTTGGATGTTCATTAAACAATAATGTGTTTCATTAAAACCTTACTAGGAAAAACCTCGTGGGAAAAAAGCTCTAGTAAAGGAAAAAAAGTACACATATTTAGTAATACGCATTGCTAGGTGCCTCATTAAAAACCTTATAAAGAAAACCCTGTGGGAAAAAACTTAGTAAGGAAAAAAGAGTGCATCGTGTATTTTACTCCCCCTGATGAAAACCTTGTTTCAAATATTTGAGTCTCCGCATTCCAATCTTGTATACCATCTTCTCAAAAGTTGAAGTTGGAAAAGATTTAGTGAATAAATCTGTTGGATTGTCACTTGGACGGATTTGTTGCACATCAATGTCACCATTTTTCTGTAGATCATGTGTGTAGAATAATTTTGGTGAAATGTGCTTCGTTCTATCACCTTTTATAAATCCTCCTTTCAATTGGGCTATGCGTGCAACATTGTCTTCGTATAAAATTGTGGGTTTTTTCTCACATTCCAAACCACATTTTTCTCGAATAAAATAAATTATTGATCTCAACCATACGCATTCCCTACTTGCTTCGTGAATAGCTATTATCTCAGCATGATTTGAAGAAGTAGCAACAATAGATTACTTTGTGGATCGCCATGATATGACAGTACCTCCATAAGTAAATATGTACCCGGTTTGAGATCGAGTTTTGTGGGGATCAAATAAATAACATGCATCTGCATAACCAACAAGATCTGCACTATCTTTGTTAGCATAAAACAAACCCATATCAAGAGTTCCCTTTAAATATCGCAATATATGCTTAATCCCGTTCCAACGTCTCTGTGTAGGAGAAGAACTATATCTTGCTAGTAAATTAACATAAAATGCTATGTCATGCCTTGTAGCATTAGCAAGATACATTAATGCACCAATTGCACTGAGATATGGTACTTCGGGACCAAGGATTTCCTCATTCTCTTCTGGAGGTCGGAACAAATCCTATTCACTTCAAGTGATCGAACAACCATTGATGTACTCAATGAGTGCGCTTTGTCCATGTAAAAGCGTTTTAAGACCCTTTTTGTATAGGCAGATTGATGGATAAAGATCCCGTCTGCTAAATGTTCAATTTGCAGACCAAGACAAAGTTTTGTCTTTCCAAGATCTTTCATCTCAAATTCTTTCTTAAGATATTCAATTGCCTTTTGGAGCTCTTCTGGAGTTCCAACAAGATTTATGTCATCAACATAAATAGCAAGTATAACAAATTTTGATGCCATTTTCTTTATAAAAATACATGGACAAATAACATCATTTATATAATCTTCTTTCAGCAAGTATTCACTAAGGCGATTATACCACATACGCCCAGATTGCTTTAAACCGTACAAAGATCTTTGTAATCTCATTGAGTACATATCCTGAGATTTTGAATATGCTTCATGCATTTTAAATCCTTCAGGGATCTTCATGTAAATTTCATTATCAACCGACCTGTATAGATATCGAAATGTTATGGAATACATAACGGGTGAATATGTTTCTTCATAATCGACTCCAGGACGTTATGAGAATCCTTGTGCGACAAGGCGAGCCTTGTATCTTTCAACTTCATCTTTATCATTCATTTTTCGCACAAAAACCCATTTATGACCAACTGGTTTTATACCAGTAGGTGTTTGGACTACTGGTCCAAAGACCTCTCTTTTAGAAAGGGACTTCAATTCCGATTGAATTGCCTCTTGCCATTTTGGCCAATCAAATCTTTGTCCACATTCTTCGACAAATCGGGATTGGGATTCAAGATCCTCACTATCTTGCATAATGTTTAGTGCAACATTATATGCAAAAATATTATCCACCACTATTTCAGATCGATTTAAATCAATCTCGTCACCAGTAGAACTTATTAAAAGTTCCTCACTCACATGATTCTCGGGTTCATTGATTCCTTTAGGAATCTCATAACTAATCAGATCTTGGGTCTCTTCAAGAGATCCCTTCATAGTATTATTTTGATCATTTGTCGATTTTCTTTTTCTAGGATTTCGATCCTTAAAACCCAGAGGCCTACCACGCTTCAGACGTGTTTTGGACTTACTAGCTATCATGCTAGTAGATGGTCTTGCTGGGACATCAATTCAGATAGACACATTCTCTGCAGGGATATGTGATTTAGTAATCCTTTTCAAATCAGTAAATGCATCTGCGTTTGATTTGCTATATTCTGTAAATAGATGATCTTTTGGACCTCCTGATTACATATAGGGGTACATGGATCAAAATGAGATAATGATGAAACTTTCCACACAATTTATCTTTTAATTTCCTTTTTCTCTCCCCCTAATTGTGGGAAATTTGTTTCATTAAATCGACAATCTGCAAATCGAGCAGTAAATAAATCTCCCGTCAATAGTTCAAGATAGCGAATAATAGAGGGTGATTCAAACCCAATATATATTCCTAACCTTCTATGTGGGCCATCTTACTACGATGTGGTGGTCTACTGGCACATATACAGCTCATCAAAAATTCGTAGATGGGCAATATTTGGTTCATGACTAAAAAATAATTGTGACGGAGAATATTTATTATAATGTGTCGGTCTGAGACGAATAAGTGATGTTGCATGAAAAATAGCATGTCCCCAAACAGTAGTGGGCAATTTTGTTTTCATAAGTAGTGGTCTTGCTATCAATTGCAGGTGTTTAATAAATGAATCTGCAAGACCATTTTGAGTATGAACATAAGGTACAGGATGTTCAACTTTTATCCCAATTGATAGACAATAATCATCAAAAGCTTGAGATGATAATTCTCCAGCAATATCAAGGCGAATAGCCTTTATAGGATAATATAGGAATTGTGCCCTTAATCGAATTATTTGGGCTAATAGCTTTGCAAACGCCAGGTTGCGAGATGATAGTATTCACACATGAGACCATCTTGAAGATGCATCTATTAGGAGCATAAAATATCTAAACAATCCACTTGGTGGGTGAATATGTTCACATATATACCCATGTATACGCTCTAAAAAGGCAGGGGATTCTATGCCAACCTTCATTGGTGATGGTCTAGTTATAATTTTGCCTTGATAACAAGCATCACAAGAAAATTCATCATTTGTAAGAATCTCCAGGTTCTTTAGTGGATGCCCACTTGAATTTTCAATAATTCGTCTCATCATTATTGATCCAGGATGGCCCAAACAGCCATGCCAA
Source organism: Nicotiana knightiana (assembly GCA_005239525.1). Lineage (NCBI taxonomy): Eukaryota > Viridiplantae > Streptophyta > Magnoliopsida > Solanales > Solanaceae > Nicotiana > Nicotiana knightiana. The sequence goes on along the minus strand of ML405214.1, from coordinate 9,574 downwards.
AGCTCAAAAGTATTTGAATTAGTAAACTTCTGGTTTACGATAGAGTGTGCTTCAACTGCACTGATCTTTGAATAGTATAAGTTAGAAGATAAAGTTGGTAACTTTTCTACAATGCATTTCTGGACAGAAATATTCTTTGTAATACAAATATATTCCACGTTCATTTCATCTATCGTCTAAACATGATACCCATTTCGGCGGATATCTATAAAACTCAACAAGTTTCTTCGGGACTTGGAGGAGAACCGTGCGTTGTCTATAATAAGTTTTGTTCCCTTAAAGAGAAATATAATGGCTCTTCCGGAGCCTTCAATCAAACTTATATTACCAGAAATTGTTGAAACATTTGATTTTTCCTTATGAAAATAAGAAAAGTATTTCTGATTCTTGAATATGGCATGAGTTGTTCCACTATCAACTACACAAATATCTTCATTGATTGGTCTTTGATACAAATATAATTTGAGGATTGTCCATATTCTTCAAAATGACATAAACAAAATAAACATTATAGTAAATATCATTACCAAAGTATAACTTTTACATAACCATACTAACTAATACAAACAACATAAATTTAAATTTCTACAGATGCATCAACGATCACATGATTTGTTTCTCCTTCTGGGAGTGCAAAGTAATCAGCTACATCCAAATGCATGAAGGCAACATTATCTTCAGAAATAAAATTTGCTTCAACATTTTTCTCTGTCTTCTTTAGGGAGGCTTGATAAAGCTCAACCATGTGCTTTGGCGTACGACATGTACGTGACCAGTGCCCTTTTCCCCACATCTATAACATGCATTTTCTGCATTTGTTGCTTGCACCGCTTCATGCTTTTGTTCCTTCCTTTTCCATTGCTGGTGGTTAGGAGGGTTCTTTGGTGCATTATTATTACCATGATTCGATTTTCTTCCCCAACCACGGCCATGACCACGACTGGGGCCACGACCTCTTCCACGCTTAGCTTGGTGGAAGTTCGTCTCATTCACTTCAGGGAATGGACAAGAACCAGTTGGTTGGGATTTTATGGGTTTTCATTAATAGCCCATTATATTGCTCGGCTACAAGAAGATGTGAGATAAGTTCATAATACTTTTTGAATCCCATCTCTCGATATTGCTTCTGCAGGAGCATATTCGAGGCATGAAAAGTGGTGAAAATTTTCTCCAACATATCATGATCAGTAATATTATCACCACATAATTTTAATTGGGAAATAATCTTGAACACAACAGAATTATACTCATTGATAGATTTAAAATCTTGTAGCCTTAAATGAGTCCAGTCATAACGTGCCTGTGGAAGAACGACCATCTTCAGGTGGTCATATCTATCTTTCAAATTATTCCACAGTATGATTGGATCTTTAACAATGAGATATTCCATTTTCAAGCCTTCATCAAGGTGATTGCGTATGAATATCATGGCTTTGGCACAGTCTTGGTTTGATGCTTGATTTTTGTCCTTGATGGTGTCTGCCAGACCCATCGCATCAAGATGAATTTCAGCATCAAGCACCCAAGGCATGTAGCTTTTGCCCGATAGATCCAGGGCTACAAATTCAAGTTTAGAAAGATTTGACATTATTTAGAAAAATAAAGTTCGTACCTTTGATACTTTCAAAGTATTTGCTCGAGATGGCAGAATCTCGTGCTGATAACGTGTTATAAAATAACGTCTTTTAAGTAAATAAATCACAGACAAGTATAGAGAGAGAGAGTGATATATTATTCAACTTTCAAACTGTTGTACATAATAAACTGAAATCTCCTTTATTTATAGAAAAAAAGAAGTTGTTGTGTAAGCTGCTACTGCAAGCTGTTGTGTAAGCTGCTTGTAAGTTGCTTGTAAGCTTCTTGTAAGCTGCTACTGTACCAGATGTAGATAATCTTCTATCGGGGGTAATGTTAATCCATAACGGAGTACCAAAATGATAAGCTTCTTCAGGAGGCTTATTTCCAATAGAGTACTAAATAGATAAACATATTTACAGCAGTGTCCCATATGGTTAAGCTTCTTCAGGAAGCTTATTTACAATGGAGTACTAAATGAACATCCATTATATAATATATATTTATAACAGAAATAACATTTTATGCGTATTCTTTTTTTTTCTAAAATTTTTATTCATGTTTATGTACGCATGCAGAATTTATTCAATTTAAATTCAATAAAATAATTCAGACTATATTAATCCAGATAAATATTATGGATTAATATAATTGAATTAGTTATATAATTCCAACACATATGGGTTAATAAATAAGTCTTAATCATTGGGCTAGCCCATTTAATTGGGCTAAAGTGATGAGCCCACTTCATTAAGCCCAAGATGCCATCTTCCTAGAGGCTCAAGTTTGGTGTCACGTGTCAAATGATGTGGCACGCAAAGTCAAACTGAAGAGCCAATAAGATCATGCCACGTGTCAAAATGACAAGGCACGCCAAGTCAAATTAAAAGACAAATGAAACTGCGCCACGTGTGCAAGTGACATATTCTGACCAATTAAATACGGTCTTGTCACTCTTCAATTTGATTGGTCGGAAAGAGCTCTTATCATAACTCTTTCCTCTCACAACTATAAATAGGGGTCTTCATAACTCAGAAAAGAAATCCGAAGTTATAAGAAGAAGCAAGAGAGAGCTCGTGGATCAAACACCGCAAATTTCTCTACAAGTTTCAAGCTTCAAGCAATCAAGTTCAAGTTCAAGAAATCAAGTTCAAGCTCAAAAACAAAAAACTTAACCTCAAGAACGAAGAACAAGTCAAGATTCAAGGAGTACAAGTTCAAACCAAAGTTCGTGTTAGTTGAATTCAAGATCATCGTTTGTGACGACAAATATAGATTCAACATCAAGCTCAAAGGCCCTTGAATTTATTTACTATTGGAAAGAAGAATCAGAGGAGTCATAGAGATTGCAACACTCAAATATTTGAAATAAAATACTACGGTTATTGCAATATTTTTTCGGTCCTGGTTTTATTTTCTTGACGCAATTTATTATCTACAAATTCTGGCACGCCTAGCGGCATGATCTCTACCTCTCATCTCAACTTTTCAATCACCAAAGTTCAAGAACAACTAAATGACTTCCAAGAAAATCAACTCCAGTTCATCTTGCGCCAAGGTTGCTAATTTCAGGTTCTATGCTGATGTGGAAAGCATCCTCGATGTTACCTTTGGAAACTTTGGACCAATTACGAGGAGCAAAGCAAGCTCGTTAGGGCAACAAGCACCCCAGGTGTCGTCCGCATCAACCCCTATTTTCAGATCTTCATCCTCAAAAGGAGCAAAATCTTCCACAAACGCACCCGAAGAAGGAAGCGATGTTGATGAAAATATCAAGAAAACTCTTGATCTGCTTAACCTCCTCGGATCCAAGCACTATGTTAATATTACGTCAATATTACGTTCTGAAATATTATATTATGACGATGTTATGCTCTGTAGTAATATATTTCGATGGTGTTACCCTCTGCAGTAATATATTATGGTTGATGTTACGTCCTGCAGTATTAAGTTACGACAGTGTTGTACCCGACAATATTACATTACGGTGATGTTATGCTTCGTAGTAATAAGTTACGACGATGTTGCACCCTGCAGTATTTTACGTTGAGTTTGTCGTAAAGTAATTGACATCAGTCCAAGAAAAAGATTATTTGGTGATTATAAGGATTATGTTATTTCACAAGTGATTAGTAAATTCACGAAGGTGAAAGGGGGAGCAACTCTAAGAAAACAATTTTGTCAAAGTTTGGCATTTTGGGATAAAATATGGCCCGAGCTAAAATACCCGGTATTTATGAACTAGTGTCATACAAGGTACTACATGGCCATGATAGTAAGGTGTACAAGGTATGTTAAAAGAGAATAGTATTTAATTAAGTTGAAATAAATTTTAAATTATACGGGTAATTGATTAATTACCGGGTAACAGGACATTACCTAGTTAACTAATAAGTGGATAAAAATTTACATCTCACCCCACCCCACGGGGCAAGAAGCCACGAAATTGGAAATGACTAATAGTCACTTTTTCCAAATGGCTAAATAATTGGAATGACTAAGCTTTAAAGTCTTAGCAAACCAATATACCATATTCTGTATTTTGGTTTTCAAACCAAAAGATATTAGATACAGAATTTTTGTCCAACCTTAAAAATTCATAAGCAAAGTCTTGATTCAAATCAAAAGCAGAAACCGTACCCCTTCCAAACAAAGAAAAAAAATGTGATTCATTCCAAGAAGAAATAATCGTCCGTGAATTTTTACAAGCAAGGGCAAATTTCGCTCAACCACGAAGGTTCCCAACGGGATAATTATACGGAGTTGTTCCTACTCCAAGTATGTTAAGGCTATCCCTTCTTTCTTTTGGCATGATCCAATTTATACTGAAGAAACGAGCAAATACACATTTTCTATTAATTACTCTATTCATAGAAATAGTAGGGGTGTCTATATTCTTGATTCCCAATGAGAATTATTATTATCTTTTGTTCATGGGTCTCGAAAATACGTATGTTAGTAAAATTTACTTCATGATACTAATCATAGGCATAATGACCTTATGACGTACCGAGAGATTTTATTAACATATTTCATATGCATTTACATACGCACATTGACCCATGACCAGATGACGTTATATACGCGTATATATGTAAATATATGTATATGGGATATGGGAAAAGGTTACGGCGTTATATACGCACTACCACCTGATCAGCTGGTATATGATGATGATGTTGCCCACAATGGCTAAAATATGGTTCAAACGACGTTATATACGCGTATATATGTATGTATATTCAAATGACATTATATACGCGTATATATGTATATATATATATATATATATATGTATATGGGATATGGGAAATATTATGGCGTTATATACGCACCACCACCTGATCAACTGGTATACGATGATGATTTTGCCCACAGTGGCCGATATGATATGATATGATGGGATGCCCTCAGAGGCTGATGATGTTATGAAACATGTACCTATGCACGACATGACATTCATATGCATATGCATGACGCTAAAAGTAATTTATGATTTACAAAGCTATTCAGGCTTACAAGTTGAGTCGTGTGCTTTATATTTCTTATATGTCTCATATGTACTTATTTATGTGCCTTACATACTCGGTACATTATTCGTACTGACGTCCCTTTTGCCTGGGGACACTGCGTTTCATGACCGCAGGTCCTGGTAGACAGGTCGAGAGCCCTCCAAGTAGGCTATCAACTCAGCGGAAGATGTTGGTGCGCTCCATTTGCTTCAGAGTTGCTTGTTTGGTTAGTATGATTTAGACGTGTATTGTTTGGTATGGCGGGACTCTATCCCAACCTTTATGACATTTATGTACTCTTAGAGGCTTGTAGACATATGTCGTATACGTGAAAGATTGTACGACCTTGTTGGCCTATGTTTTGAGTTTATAAATGATTATGTTGGCCTATTAGGCCCGTATGTCACATGTATATGATGATGTAATAATAAAGATATGTTACGTTGGTACTCGGCCGAGTAAGGTACCGGATGCCCGTCGCGGCCCATCGATTTGGGTAGTGACAATTGCGAAGGAAAATGATGATGCTTCGAGTGATGGATCCTCCCCACTTACACCACATAGCCTGAGCCAATCAAGGATCAATTTGTGTGAAAATCCATGCTACTCTCCATCGTCGACGACAATCATGCAAGCCATGGTGACAAACACTTCATCTGTGGAGGAGCAACTGGCAAACTTGACGGAAGTAATCGCTGGCTTGACCAAGAGCATGCAAAATCAAGATGCTAGAATCGACAAGCTAACAGATTGGGTGGTGTGAGCACCTAATTTTTGCCCTACAGAAAATATTCTTAAAAAATCCAAAAAAAATAATAGTTTTTTCCTATTTGTTTTTGAATTTATAGAATTTTAGAATTTTCTTTTAAATTGATTGTATGCATTTAGTTTCATTTTCATGCATGCTTAATATTTTAAAATCATAGAAAATCATAAAAATTGTCAGATTTTGATTTCATGCCATCTTAGGTTTAATTTGCATTTTTTAAGAAATAATTACTCTTTAATTATTAGATTAATACATGAAAAACATAAAAATATACATTAGCTTTAATAAATTAGTTTATTTAATTAGATAAAATTCTAATTAGATCGTTTTGGTAAAAACGAATTTAATTAGTAGTAAGGTGGTTATTTTTGAAAGATCAAATTGCCCCAATTTCAAGGCCCAAAATCTCAGGCCCAATCGGATTTCCTCACATTAAAACACCCTATATACCTTCTCTCATTTATATTATACATTAGAGACCTAAGACTAGGGGTGGGCATTCGGTGTTCGGTATTTAATAATTTCGGTACGGTATTTCGGTATTCGGTTTATCAATTGTGCATATCAAATACCGTACCAAAATATTTCGGTACGGTTCGGTATTCATTATTTTGGTTCAGTATGGTTCGGTACGGTTTCAGTTTAATATTCGATTTTATTTCACATTCAAGATGCATGACATGGTGAACATTTGTCAGTGCTATTTGACACTGAATTTCAAAGTTCATGTCCTCCAAAGTCAAAACACTAATAATTAGACCATAGGTAGAGCATAATACTTCAAACATGCACTGTCGCTTCTGATTTTCCATTAAAACAGAACAGTTAACAAAACAACATAACACAACAGTTAACAAAACAGCATAACACTGCAAACATGCACTGATCGCTTCTGATTCTGCAGTTAACACTTAACAGTTTGCAATTTACCAAATGCTGATCTCCATGACCCCATCTGTGTCTGTCGACAAAATACCAAATGCAAGCAGAATGTTGCAGTTAACAGTTTGCTAATTTACAGAACAAATTAGCAGTCCAAAACTTAACATCCAAAATACAGCTAAAATGCAGCTCAGTTACAGAACAAATTAACAGCCCAATTGTTACTTAACAGTTACAGAACAAGATCCTAACACGGGAAAACACTTAACAGTTAATAGTATGCTAATTTAGAGCACTAAAATGGAGCGTAATAGAAAATGTTCACTGCTGGGACAACACTGTAGCAGCATTAACAGGCTGCAAATCTTCTCTGAAAATGGCCAACCGAGCACGGGGCATAATTGCACTTGAACCTAAACAATATATAAATCATAAGTTAGAATTTTATTTTTTGATGATAATAAAACAAAACTACAAAAGAATATCACCAAACAAATAGTGTATTAAAACTTACCACTCAAGTTGCAAGTTGCAACTATACATCAAGCAATGCTAGTAGTGCTTCCATTATTTCCCATATCTAAAGATAATTCGACCAAATATGTCAATGACAATGACAAACAATTATGATATATTATTTTGAACTAAAATACACACAAAATATTAAAGCTTACCAAGTTCAAGTTCCTCAAGATACTTCAAGTCTTCTTCAACACTAATAGGATTCTTCTCTTCTCTAAGCCAATCTTGAAGACAAATAAGAGCTTGCACACATTTAGGAGTCAATGAACTCCTAAATGGATCAAGAATACGGCCACCGGTGCTAAACGCACATTCCGACGCCACACTAGAAATTGGAATGGCCAACACATCACGAGCCAACTCCGAAAGAATAGGAAATCTAGGAGCATGGGTTCTCCACCAACTTAAGATATCAAATTCTTCACTAAATGGCTCTTGTTCTTCACTAATGTATTTATCCAACTCCGATTTAGCACCCCCACTTCCATTGTCTTCCTTTTGTTTCTTCAAGTGAAGCTTCGTTCTTATTAATGATGTAGTTATAACACTCCCACTAGATGTAATAGATGTGTTATTAGATGAAATAGAATTAGATGGAGATTGAGTACAAGACCTAGTTGAATACTTTTTTAGATACTCTTCAAACAAAGAATTCATATAAGCATACACCTCAGCATTTATTTTCTTCCCCTTTTCCTCCCCAAAAAGTTCTTCAAGTGCTCCCTCTACATATTCAAATTTGTTACGTGGCTCCAAGACGGAAGCAATAAAAATTATTTTATTCATCTTTTTGGGCTCACCCCAATACTTCTTGAACTTTTCTTGCATCCGCTCAGCCATTTTTCTCAAATTCTCATCCTCACTAACTAAACACATTTTCAAATGACAACAAAGTTCAGATACATCCTCAAAATGAGCATTACAAGTGACATAATGTGAACCTGAAACTTTTTTGGTGAGCTCGTGAAATCTTGCAAGAAACTGTATCACATTTCTCACATTCACCCAATCCTCAAATTCAAGAGGACCTGCACTACTGCCATCTTCACTAGAACATTGATAAATAGAAAATCCATCATCAAAAAGATGAAACTTGTCAAAGGCCTTTTCAAAGTTTTGTTCAAATAGGTGGAATTCCACCTAGTAGGAACATCCAAGTACAAAGTTTTGGTACATTCTACCTTTACATGTGCACAACACTGTTTAAACTTTAAGGTCCTTGCAGGAGAAGCTCTCACATACCTCACAATATTTCTAACACGTGCGACAGAAGCATCAATTTCTTTCAAACCATCTTGCACAATTAGATTTAATATATGAGCCATGCATCTCACATGAAGATGTTTACCACCCATCATATTAGTTTTCCACATATCTAACTTTTTAGACAATTCTTTTACCGTGACATCATTTGAAGAAGCATTGTCCACAGTAATAGTGAATACCTTGTCTAATTTCCATTCAAGCAAACAATTTGAAATAGCATTAGCCATCTCTTCACCCTTATGACTACTGATCGGACAAAAAATTAGTATTCTTTTATGCAAATTACAATCCCTATCAATGAAGTGGGCTGTCAAACACATATAATTTATTCTTTGTATTGAAGTCCATGTGTCTGTAGTGAGGCAAATTTTTGGTTGTGCTTCTCTAAAAGACATTCTCAGATTATGCTTCAATTCACTGTAAAATTCGTAACAATCCCTTGTTATTGTTCTACGAGAAGGAATACGAAATTGTGGTTGAANAAAGGCAGCCAAACGTCACTCAGGAAGCAATAAAACTGTTGTTGTTTCCATTCTCAGTGACTGGTGCTGCCCAGACTTGGCTTAACTCACTCCCCATCAATTCCATTACTACATGGGAGGAGTTAGTCAAGCAGTTCGTGAACAAGTTTCATCCACCCAACAAAACTGCTCAACAAATTGATGAAATCTTGAGCTTTAGACAGAAACCAGTGGAAACATTACAAGAGACATGGGAAAGATTTAAGAGTATGCTGGTTATCTGTCCACATCATGGCATTCCTGAGCAAATGTTGGGGCAGCGTTTTTACATGGGTTTGGCTGATACTGTGAAAGCAAATGTTGATGCTTCAGCTGGTGGAGCATTCCTGAGCAAATCGTGGAGAGAGAGCCAAATATTACTTGATAAAATGGCACAGAATTCAGGATGGACAACAAGTAATGCACCCATTATTCCTGTAGTTCATTCAGTGCCATTCGATCCGTCTAATACCATTGCAGAGAACGTGTCCACCTTGATAACGCAAATGAGTATCCTTACTAAGAGGGTAGAAGAATCGGGACAGAAA
>ML405213.1:81238-96555 GCA_005239525.1 Nicotiana knightiana | reverse complement strand
GTAGTAACTAGCCTCTAGCTAATTTCTGCAAGTTTCAAGTTAACTCTAACTTGAGCAAAGTGTACCTATTACCATTGCTTCTATGAAATCTGAAAAGATAGAATATTAAAACTCCTACTACAACCAACTAGACTCAAAGAAAAATAGATGGAACTGGTTCTTCTAGTTGGTCTGTGGTCTTTGTATCGCACAGTAATTCTGCTTGCAAAATCTCTGGGAATTTTGCTTTCAGATCTTGATTCACTTCAGTATATGTGTGTTTCTTCTTCAAGCAAGAATAATTCATGTATTTATAGAGTCAGGCGTTGAGTTTGTCGTTCAGTCCTAATCCAACTCTTCCTTGGTGAAAGAGTTCGTTTTCAACTCAACCTCCTTTCTTCGTTACTATCCTTGCTGAATTCAACTTCTGTCCTTTTATCAATTTGCAACCTTTAGGCATTAGGAGATACTCTCTTGGTTCATTTATACTTCACAATCACATTTATCTCCTATGCATATACGGTTCATGTGCCAACGCGTCAGGTCAATTATGTGTGCTCTGATGGACCTGGTTCAATTGGTCAGACATTTGTCAATCTTCAAAACTATGCAGTGACTTGGGTCAACAAATTCCCCCTTTTTGATGTTGACAAACTCTGTGCTTCTCCCTGTATACACTTCAAACACTTTGTATGGTTTTTAAGCATTTATCATAAAGAAACCAGGTTCATTAGGTTATAAATATCACTTGAAATATAAAAGCACATGTCTTCCCCCTTTTGGCATCATCGAAAAGTTTGCAAAATGATAATCTGACCAGAAGTTATTGACAATTACTCATGGCCATTTAGGCAACTACAGGTGCAAAACATGATTAATCAATACAAGAAACCAATAAATGTAAGCTAAATAATAAATTGAGACAACTCAATAACAAACAACAAAATTCATTGATTAAGAACGAACATCAAACACCATACAGAAAAAAACAAAAACAACCAAACCATGAGTAAGACAGAATAAAAACAACAGAAACAAGTCCCGAACTGGGCACTGAAGGGGTTTTTTAGGTAGCTCTGGACAACCTAAGGTTGGGAAGGTGCAGAGGAGGTTGTGGTCTTGGTTTGAAGAAGAGAAAGCATATGCTGAAGAATACCCTCATTCTTTTCCTTCTCTTTTGCTAATTCAGACCTGAAAGCATCCTGCTGAGCTTCAACCTTAATCAAACGAGATTTCAAACGAAGGATCTCCATATCCTTGATCTCGCTTTCATGCACCAAGGTTTTGACTTTACTGTTGACAGGATGCTTCCTAGATGAACCAGGTTCATCTGCAGGAACATTGACAGTATAATCGCAAATCACCAAAGTATCCTTCCCAAAATAGTCCTTGGCCATCTCAGCCTTTTTCACAGGAACATCAAAATGAGAAAGCACAGCTGTCAGAATAAAGTCGTATGGAATTGTATGTGCTTTTGTTCCATTCACAACTCTGTCCAAGAGTTGGATGATGAAGGCTGGCCAGTTGATCTGCTTTCCTCTATACAAACAATCCATGAAGGTCAGATCCATATAGTTGGCTATGTGCCTTCTTTCTTGTCTTGGCAGCAAGAACTTGATGACAAACTCTAAGAACAACTTGTGCTCTGGCTTCATTTCACTTTTGTAGACTGGCCTGGGTTTAATTTCATTTTCATTGTCACTGAAGAATTTGGTAATGTTGATTGCTGAGGCAATCCCATCCAAACTAGGCCATCTTTGCCTAGTGTAATCTTCGTAGCCCTCAGCAGGAATGTACAGAATTTCTCCCAGCTCTTTAGCATCAAAGGAGACTTGAATTCCTTTGACTCTGGTAGTGACCCTGCCCTCCTTGACCACTGCATTACCCATGAACTCCACCAGTTCAGCTCTAGCCAACCTTCCTTCCATGTGAAGGACCATGTTCTTCCACCCCTGAACATCCAGTGTGTCCAGCAGGTATCGCATCCCAGGTTCCTCGAGATCCTTCAACAACTTTCCCTTCAAAATTGTTCTTTTGCCAAACAAGGTGATTCTGTCAGTCACCTCACCAACTTCTCCCTCATCTTCTCCACTCCACTCTTTCTCATCATCCTTCTCAACGACCTTTACTTTTCTTTCCTTGGACCTGGTCCTTTTAACAGTTCTTGTAGGTTTGGTAGACACTCTAGCTGACTTCTTTGAAGAAGCCTTAAACCTTTTTGATTTTGGTGCCTCAACCACAACAGGAGCAGTCTGTTCCTCATGATGGACCAGGTCCATCGTATCCTCTTCAACAACAACCATCTCCACATGCTCTCCTACTTTAGCCTTTCCCTTTGCAGCTTTCTTTTTCTTACTCTCTAGCAAAGCCCTCTCAAATAATTCTTCTTCTTCTCTCACAGCACTGCATGTAGCACGCACCTTTAGGACAGGAGCATCAGTAGATACAGAAACATTCCTCTTCTTCAGAGAAACTGAGGTAGTAGCCTTCTTGGACTTCTGAGTCCTCTTTTTCTTAGGGTTATATGACTCCCCCAGTTTCTTTAGCTTTTCAGCCAATGTCTCGTCCCCAGATGAAACAAGTTCATCTGCTCCTTTCTTCAAGCTTTCTAAACCTGTCGTTGCCTCCTCAACTACACTTCCCCCTAAGTCTGTGACATCTTCTCCAACCTTCTCAGGAATGGGACCACAGATAGTCAATATGGTACCATCCTCCCCAAATCCCTCTCTCTCAAGAATTTTACCTTTTCCCAATTATCTTTGCCTACTCGGCACTTCTACATCAACTACCGACCCAACCAGAAAAAACATGTTCTCAGCATTAACAGATTCAAAAATACCATCAAGATTACCTTGTTCAGAATTTGATGAACCAGGTGATTCATCCTCGTTGGATGATTTAAAAGATTCACTTGATGATTCATAATTATTATCATTTTCAGCCTGCAAAATTTCCTCCAAGAATCTTGCACGGGTTCCAGAAGCCACTGATTTTCTGGCAAGAACCTTTACACGACGACCACGGGGGGCTGGGTTAGGGTTAGGTGTGGGTTCAGGAATAAGAGGGTTTTCAGGGAATGATGTTCTTTCTGGTGATTGTGAACTGTATACAGATGGAGAATTTGAATCCGATTCATAAAGCCCTCCATCATAATCACGATTTTGCGACGAAGTAGAAGAAGAAGCGGGTGGTGTTGAAGACATGATTATCAGTGTTATTAGGAAGAAAAGAAAAGTGATCAGTTTTGGGTTTGAGAAGAGTGAGATGAACTTGGTTCGACGGTTACTTTATGAAGAAAAGAGTAATGATGACCCTTTTTATAAGATGTGGCTAGGGAGATTACAACAGGAAGAGTATGTACTCAATTGGGAGTATAATCACCGTAGGACTTACATTTATTAGACATTTAATTTCCCCCTAAAACTAGGCTAATTAAGTAGAGACGGGACTTCTTGAAACTGGTTCAATTTTGGGTAAGTACGAAGTATTTGAATGTGAACCAAATAAAGATAGAGTCCTGCTCATGTATGACTGTAATTGATTCAATAAATGTATGGAGATGAGTACGTACCTTGATAGTCAGATGGACCAGCATGGATGAACCAGGTTCATCTTGTTAAGATCTTTGATTTGCCTCAATTTACAAAGTTAGAGAAACATCATTAGCAACCAGGGAATCATATTAATACATGGCAAGAGAATATGGTAATAAAGTCATGATGCTGAGCAATGATTAGTCTGGTTGATTATCTATGTTAGTGTTTCTAGCCAAAAAACATTTTTTTCATTTTTTTTTTCAAATTGTTTTTTCAATATTTGTGTTTTTTTCAATCAGGTGATTTTAATCATCCCTAATTCAAGCCTGTTTCTCTCAAAATGCTCCCTACTCAGTGCTTTAGTAAAGATATCTGTAATTTGTTGATTAGTAGCACAAAATTCAATTGAGATCATTCCTTTTTCATAGTTATCCCTCAGGAAATGGTGCCTAACATCTATGTGCTTAGTTATCTTATGATGAACCGGGTTCTTCGTCATACTAATAGCACTAGTGTTATCACAGAAAATAGGAATGCATCCCACATCTATACCAAAGTCCATGAGTTGTTGCTTGATCCATATCAACTGAGCACAGCAAGAGGTTGCAGCCACATATTCAGCCTCAGCAGTAGACAAGGCTACTGAATTCTGTTTCTTGGTGGCTCAAGACACAAGGCATGAGCCCAAAAAGTGAGCCATGCCTGAAGTACTTTTTCTGCCAACCAGGAAACCTAGATAATCAGTATCAGCATATCCTACAAGGTCGAAATTACTACCTTTAGCATACAAAAGGCAAAAATCAGTGGTGCATTTCAAATATCTCAAAATTCTCTTCACTGCAGTGAGGTGGGACTCCTTTGGATTTGCCTGAAACCTAGAACATAGTCCCACGCTAAACACAATATCAGGTCTGCTGGCAGTGAGATATAGTAAAAACCCAATCATCCCTCTATAGAGTTTCTGATCAATAGATGAACCAGGTTCATCCACATCCAATTTCGTAGTTGTGGCTATGGGGGTGTCTCTTTCCTTTGAGTCCTTCATTTTAAACTTCTTGAGCAGTTCTTTTACATACTGTTGGTGATGAATCATTGTTCCATGTGGATTTTTCTTGATTTGCAAGCCCAAGAAGAAATTTAGCTCACCCATCATACTAATTTCAAACTCACTCCCCATTAGTATAGCAAATTCCTTGCTAAGCTTTTCAGAAGTCGCCCCAAATATAATATCATCCACGTATATTTGCACAACAAGGAGATCCTTACCCTTTTCCTTTAAGAACAAGGTACTGTCAATTTTGCCTCATTTGTACCCATGTTCTAGCAGGAATTTTTATAATTGTTCNTACATCTTCCTTCAGACATCCATTGAGAAAGGCACTCTTAACATCCATCTGATGAAGAGTAAATTCCATGTGTGCAGCAAATACTATAAGAAGTCTGATTACCTCCAGTCTTACAGCAGGGGCAAAGGTCTCATCATAGTCAATTCCCTCTTCTTGACTATATCCTTGAACAACTAGTCAGGCCTTATTTATTGTAACAGTTCCATCCTCATGGAGCTTGTTCCTGAAGACCCACTTGGTGCCAATCACTGATCTGTCTATTAGCCTGGGTACCAAGTGCCATACTTGACTTCTTTCAAACTGATTCAGCTCTTCTTGTATGGCATTTACCCAATCAGCATCTTGTAGGGCTTCCCCAATGTTCTTTGGTTCGATCATGGATAGAAAGGCATCAAACACACACAGATTTTTCAAGGATGATCTTGTTTTGATTCCAGATGTCAAATCTATTATGATGTTCTCAAGAGGGTGAGAACTCTGATATCTGTGTGGTTTGAGCACTGGTGTTCATTCCTAGACAATTCCATGGTGTTTTGTTGTTGTGGAGCAGGATCAGGGCCAGGTTGCACATGTTGAATCCCCCATGTCATGTTGCTTGGGGTAGTTGAACCTGGTCCATCACATGTTCCATCTTCCATGTTTGCTTCAATGTGATCACTGCTTCTCACCAGTCCAAGCTCCTCGTCTTCTGGTTCCTGTCTCTCAGAAAGAGTGTAAGTTTCATCAAAGACAACATGCACACTTTCTTCTAAACACATAGTCCTTTTATTGTATATTTTATAAGCTTTTCTATGTGATGAATATCCCAAGAACACTCCCTCGTCACTTCTGGGATCAAATTTTCCTAGGGAATCTTTGCCATTATTATGTACAAAACACTTTCATCCAAAAGCCCTAAGGTGGGATATGTTGGGATTTCTCCATTTAAGTAATTTATAAGGAGTTTTCTCTACCAGTGTCCTGGTCATGCATCTATTGATTATGTAGCAAGTAGTGTTTATTGCTTCTGCCCAGAAGTTGTGAGGTAGTTTGCTAGATAGAAGCATGGTTCTTGCCATGTCTTCAAGAGTTCTTTTTTTCCTTTCAACAACCCCATTTTGCTGTGGGGTTCTAGGAGCAGAAAAGTTGTGATTGATACCATGTTCATCACAGAACTCAGCAAACTTAGCATTCTCAAATTCAGTACCATGGTCAGATCTTATTGATGCTAGTTGATGTCCTAATTGATTTTGAGTTTTCTTGACAAATGAGGTGAACATATCAAATTCTTCATCCTTAGATGCCAGGAACAAGGTCCAAGTGAACCTTGAGTAATCATCAACTAGTATCATCACGTATCTCTTACCACCTCTGCTCAGAGTTCTCATAGGACCACACAGATCCATATGAACCAGTTCCAACGTCCTAGTGGTACTGACCATTTTCTTACTTTTGAAAGAAGACCTTACCTGCTTCCCCCTGGCACATGCCTCACAAACTTTATCCTCCTTGAACTTAATGTTAGGAAGTCCTACCACTAAGTCCTTAGAGACTAGTTTGTTAAGCTGAGTCAGACTTGCATGACCAAGTCGTTTGTGCCACATGAGGGGATCACTATCCAACACACTTAGGCAAGTGAGTTCATTGTCAGACATTGTGGACAAGTCTATGACATAGATATTATTCATTCTCTTTCCCTGCAAAACAATCTGGTCAGTAAGCAGGTTGATCACAAAACATTTTATGGAAGTGAAAGCAATAAGGTTACCTCTANGCAAGTAGTGTTTATTGCTTCTGCCCAGAAGTTGTGAGGTAGTTTGCTAGATAGAAGCATGGTTCTTGCCATGTCTTCAAGAGTTATTTTTTTCCTTTCAACAACCCCATTTTGCTGTGGGTTCTAGAAGCAGAAAAGTTGTGATTGATACCATGTTCATCACAGAACTCAGCAAACTTAGCATTCTGAAATTCAGTACCATGGTCAGATCTTATTGATGCTAGTTGATGTCGTAATTCATTTTGAGTTTTTTTGACAAATGGGGTGAACATATCAAATTCTTTATCCTTAGATGCCAGGAACAAGGTCCAAGTGAACCTTGAGTAATCATCAACTAGTACCATCACGTATCTCTTACCACCTCTGCTCAGAGTTCTCATAGGACCACACAGAGATCCATATGAACCAGTTCCATCGTCCTAGTGGTACTGACCATTTTCTTACTTTTGAAAGAAGACCTTACCTGCTTCCCCCTGGCACATGCCTCACAAACTTTATCCTCCTTGAACTTAATGTTAGGAAGTCCTACCACTAAGTCCTTAGAGACTAGTTTGTTAAGCTGAGTCAGACTTGCATGACCAAGTCGTTTGTGCCATATGAGGGGATCACTATCCAACACACTTAGGCAAGTGAGTTCATTGTCAGACAGTGTGGACAAGTCTATGACATAGATATTATTCATTCTCTTTCCCTGCAAAACAATCTTGTCAGTAAGCAGGTTGATCACAAAACATTTTATGGAAGTGAAAGCAATAAGGTTACCTCTGTCACACAGTTGTGACACACTGATTAGGCTATATTTCAAGCCATCTATCAGGTACACATGTTCTATTGAACGTGTGTCATCTTTACTTACCTTGCCGACCCCAATAATTTCACCTTTCTTTTCATTTCCAAAGGAGACATTCCCTCCTTTTAGGCTTTCAAGTGAAAGGAACTGTTCCTTGTTCCCTGTCATATGCTTAGAGAAGCCACAATCCAAGAACCAAATTTGGCTGCTTTCTTTCACTTGTACCTACAAAAGGAAATCAGGGGTTAGTTTTAAGAACCCAAACTAGTTTGGGTCCTTTTCTATGAGAGAATGGATGAATGAAATTTTTCCTGGCCCAATTTGGTAGCCAGTTTTTCTTTTTGACAAACCTCTCATTTTTTCGACTGGCCTGCTTTTTTGCAGTACACTCATATTTGTAGTGCTCAGTCTTACCACAGTGGGTGCAGATTTATTCTCAGGGAAAGTGAGATACTTGGTTTTGGGATCCCACTTGGGCAATTGACTCCCAAAACCAAGCCCTCTCCGGTTGCTACTATCATTCTCTTGAAGCCATGTCAAGGCATCAGAGGATTTATTCCATTTACAAGTTCTATCTAATTCATGTTTGACTTTTCCAAGTTCTTCTTTAAGTGATCTTATCTGTTCATCCTTGGCATACATTTTATCTTTTATTTTTCCCAGGTTTTCCTCTAAGATGACATGAGAGTGATCAACAACCTTTTTATTCGATCCTAATCTCAGTTTTAAGTTCTCAGATTTTAGTTCTAGAATCTCAGTATCAAGTAGATGAACCTGGTTCAACAAGACAGTGTTTTTCTTTTCAGATTCACTGACTCTGATTTCCAGGTTCATGCACTTTGCTTTTAGAATTGCACATTCTTTAGAGAGTTTATCCCTCTCTTTGGTTGTTTCCTCAAAATCATCTATGAAATCAAGTAGCAACTCAGAGATATTTTGTTTAGATAGGAACTTTATTTTGTTTTTAAGATGGGAAATACTTACCTCTGGTTCTTCATGTGATTCCTCATCAGATTCACCAATTGCCATGAGCGCCTGATCTTCAGTCTCCCCATCTTCTGATTCTTCATCTGAAATTTCCCCCCAAAAAACAAGCAGCAACCATAGCCTTTGTTGTGGTTTTCTTGGGTTGGACCAGTTCCTTCTTCCTGTTCCTTCTTTCATATCTCTCCTTTTTCCATTCTACTTCCCACTGAGGATAGTTTTTGATGAGATGGTCAGTCTTACCACATTTGTAGCAT
Source organism: Nicotiana knightiana (assembly GCA_005239525.1). Taxonomy (NCBI): domain Eukaryota; kingdom Viridiplantae; phylum Streptophyta; class Magnoliopsida; order Solanales; family Solanaceae; genus Nicotiana; species Nicotiana knightiana. The sequence continues at coordinate 87,910 of ML405213.1, read as the reverse complement.
CCCTCGTTGGTTGGACTTTCTGGATCTTTTGCTTTGTTGTAGTTTCCTCATCTAGAGATGCCCTTCTTCCTCATGAAAAAGTTTCTGAATTCTTTGGTAATCCTGGCCATCTCATTTTCCTCCAGATCTGCTCCTTCTGTGATCCTCAGTGTTAGACTCCTCTCCTTCTTTGGACCATCCATCTTCATTGTCTTCCTTCTAAGTTCATAGGCAGTGAGGTTTCCAATCAGCTCAGCCAATCTCAGGGTTGCCATATTTTTGGATTCCTGGATAGCAGTGATTTTGCTTTCCCAGGAAATTGGCAAGACCTTGTCATGATCTTCTCAACCCTGTCTTCTTCAAGAATGACTCTTCCAAGAGACTTTAGTTTATTAGTCAAGGTTGTAAACCTTGTGTACATCTCCTGGATAGTCTCTCCTTCTTTCATAGTGAAGTTTTCATACTGAGAGTATAGTAGAGTACCTGAGTTGTTCCTTCATGAACTACTTGCAAGGTATCCCAGATCTCTTTGGCAGTGGTGCATCTTTGGATTCTGATATACTCATCTGTACCTAGTCCACACACTAGCCACTTTTTGGCCTTTGCATTCTTCTCCCACTTCTTCAGATCCTCAGCAGTGCAATCAGCTCTTGTCTTTGGTACTTCTACACCTTCAGAAATCTTCTTCATGGTGGCTAGAGAACAATCAGTGACTATGTCCCAGAGTTCATAGTCTTCTCCAATCAGGTGATCCTTCATCCTATTTTTCAACCAAGAGTACTACTGGTCATTGAAGAGTGGTGTCCTTTCAGTTGATTGACCCTCTCAGTATCCAGGTGGTGCACTCATCTTGATATTTTCCAAGGTGTTAGCCTATCAAGGATAACCTGCTCTGATACCAGTTGATGTTTTAGACGTCAATACCACACAAGAAGATAAGTTAATTGTGTGGTACCCAATTTTCCGAGTGTTGTCTCACTAGAAGAACCTGGTTCTTCTTGGTGTTCCAACTTCTACTGTTGCGGAATAATAAAAGCAGTAAAGTAAAAACACAGAGATTTTTACGTGGAAAACACCTGGCTCAAAAGATGAAAAAACCACGACCTACTCCTCAGTAGGCTTTTCTCAAACACTTCACTAATACTCTGAGCCAAACGGACTTACAAAATAAACTCTTTTGTAATCCTAAGATTAACTCTAATCCCTACGTAGTAACTAGCCTCTAGCTAATTTCTACAAGAATCAAGTTAACTCTAGCTTGGGCAAAGTGTACCTATTACAATTGCTTCGATGAAAGCTGAAAATATACAATATTAAAACTCCTACTACAACCAACTAGACTAAAAGAAAAACAAATGGAACTGGTTCTTCTAGCTGGTCTGTAGCCTTTGTATCGCACAGTAATTCTGCTTGCAAAATCTCTGGGAATTTTGCTTTCAGATCTTGATTCACTTCAGTATATGTGTGTCTCTTCTTCAAGCAAGAATACTTCATGTATTTATAGAGTCAGGCGTTGAGTTTGTCGTTCAGTCCTAATCCAACTCTTCCTGGGTGAAAGAGTTCGTTTTCAACTCAACTTCCTTCCTTCGTTACTATCCTTGCTAAATTAAACTTCTGTCCTTTTATCAATTAACAACCTTTTCGCATTATGAGACACTCTTTTGGTTCATTGATACTTCACAATCACATTTATCTCCTATGCATATACGGTTCATGAGCCAACGCGTCAGGTCTATCATGTGTGCTCTGATGGACCTGTTTCAATTGGTCAGACATTTGTCAATCTTCAAAACTATGCAGTGACTTGGGTCAACAACATGATATTTCTTCGGACATCAAATACGACCCAAGGAACCATAACCAACGCTTCTAAATGATCAAGTTACATTCTTTGGCATTTTATGGGAATTAAAGTGGAATTCCGCCAGTCGTGCTTGTATTATCACCCGACATCGTCCAGGCCGGACGCCTTGGTACGGACCTTGTACCGGATCCCATGATATTTGTCAGGGACATAAAATACGATCCAAGGAACCATAACCAGCGCTTCGAAATGATCAAGTTACATTTCCTAGTATTATGGCAATAAAACTAGAATTTCGCCAATCGTGCTTCTATTATCACCTGCCAAGGTCCAGGCTGGACGCCATGGTACGGAGCCGGTACCGGATTGCATTATATTTTTCCGGGCCATTAAATAAGACCCAAGGAACCATAACCAACGCTTCGAAATGATCAAGTTATATTTTTTGGCATTTTATGGCAATTAAACTGGAATTCCATCAGTCGTGCCAGTATTATCGCCTGCCATGGTCCAGGCCGTACGCCTTGGTATGGAGCCGGTACCGGATCACATGATATTTGTCCGGAAATCAAATACAACCCAAGGATTCATAACAAATGCTTCGAAATGATCAAATTACATTTTTTGGCATTTTGTGGCAATTAAACTGGAATTCCATCAGTCGTGCCAGTATTATCGCCTGCCATGGTCCAGGCCGTACGCCTTGGTATGGAGCCGGTACCGGATCACATGATATTTGTCCGGGGCATCAAATACGACCCAAGGAACCATAACCAACACTATGAAATGATCAAGTTACATTTTTTGGCATTTTATGGCGATTAAACTGGATTTTCTCCAATCGTGCATGTATTATCGCCTTCCATGGTCCAAGCCGGACGCGTTGGTACGTAGCCGGTACCGGATGACATGATATTTGTCCGGGACATCAAATACGACCCAAGGAACCATAACCAACGCTTCAAAATGATCAAGTTACATTTTTTGGCGTTTTATGGCAATTGATCTTGAATTCTTCCAGTCGTGCCTATATTATCGCCTGCCATTGGTCCAAGCCGGACGCCTTAGTACGGAGCCGGTACCGGATCAAATGATATTTGTCCGGGACATCAAATACGACCCAAGGAACCGTACCCAACTCTTCGAAATGATGAAATTACATTTTTTGGCATTTTATGGTAATTAAATTAGAATTCTGCCAGTCGTGCATGTATTATCGCCTGCCATGGTCCAGGCCGGACGCCATGGTACGGAGTCTGTACCAGATCGCATGAAATTTGTCCGGGACATCAAATACGACCCAAGGAACCATAACCAACTCTTCGAAATGATGAAATTACATTTTTTGGCATTTTATGGTAATTAAATTAGAATTCTGCCAGTCGTGCATGTATTATCGCCTGCCATGGTCCAGGCCAGACGCCTTGGTACGAAGCCGGTACCGGGTCGAATGATATTTGTTCGAGACATCAAATACGACCCAAGGAACCATAACCAACACTATGAAATGATCAAGTTACATTTTTTGTCAATTTATGGTAATTAAACTGGATTTCCGCCAATCGTGCATGTATTATCGCCTTCCATGGTCCAAGCCGGACGCATTGGTATGTAGCCGGTACCGGATCACATGATATTTGTCCGGGACATCAAATACGACCCAAGGAACCATAACCAACGCTTCGAAATGATCAAGCTACATTTTATGGCATTTTATGGCAATTGATCTGGAATTCCGCCAGTCGTGCCTGTATTATCGCTTGCCATGGTCCAGGCCGGACGCCTTGGTACGGAGTCGGTACCAGATCGCATGAAATTTTTCCAAGACATCAAATACGACCCAAGGAATCATAACCAACTCTTCAAAATGATCAAGTTACAATTTTAGGCATTTTATGGCAATTAAACTGGAATTATGCAAGTCGTGCTAGTATTATCGCCTGCCATGGTCCAGGCCAGACGCCTTGGTACAGAGCCGGTACCGGACCGCATGATATTTTTCTGGGACATCAAATACGACCCAAGGAACCATAACCAGCACTTCGAAATGATCAAGTTACATTTTTTGGAATTTTATGGCAATTAAACTGGAAGTCCGCCAGTCGTGCCTGTAGTATCGCCTGCCATGGTCCAGGCCGGACGCCTAGGTACGGAGTCGGTACCAGATCGTATGATATTTTTCCGGGACATCAAATATGACCCAAGGAACCATAACCAACGCTTCGAAATAATCAAGTTACTTTTATTGGCATATTATGGCGATTAAATTGGAATTCCGCAATTCGTGCCTGTATTATCGCCTGCCATGGTCCAAGCCGGACGCCTTGGTACGTAGCCGGTAGTGGATCGCATGATATTTGTCCGGGACATCAAATACGACCCAATGAACTATAACCAACGCTTCGAAATGATCAAGTTACAATTTTTGGCATTTTATGGCAATTAAACTGGAATTCCGCCAGTCGTGCCTGTATTATCGCCTGCCATGGTCCAGACCGAACGCCTTGGTACGGAGCCGGTCTCGGATTGCATGATATTTTTTCGGGACAGAAAATACGACCCAAGGAACCATAACCAATGCTTTGAAATGATCAAGTTATATTTTTTGGCATTTTATGGCAATTAAATTGGAATTCCGCCAGTGGTGCCTGTATTATTACCTTTCATGGTCTAGGCCGGACACCTTGGTACGGAGCCGGTACCGGGTCGCATGGTATTTGTCAGGGACATCAAATACGACCCAAGGAGCCATAAACAACGCTTCAAAATTATCACGTTACATTTTTTGGCATTTTATGGCAATTAAATTGGAATTCCGCCAGTCGTGCATGTATTACCGCCTGCCATGGTCCAGGCCGGACTCCATGGTACGGAGCCGGTAACAGATCGCATAATATTTTTTTGGGACATCAAATATGACCCAAGGAACCATAACCAACGCTTTGAATGATCAAGTTACATTTTTTGGCATTTTATGGCAATTAAATTGGAATTCCGCCAGTCGTGCATGTATTACCGCCTGCCATGGTCCAGGCCGGACTCCATGGTACGGAGCCGGTAACAGATCGCATAATATTTTTTTGGGACATCAAATATGACCCAAGGAACCATAACCAACGCTTTGAATGATCAAGTTACATTTTTTGGCATTTTATGGCAATTAAACTGGAATTCTGCCGGTCATGCCAGTATTATCGCCTGCCATGGTCCAGGTCGGACGCCTTGGTATGGAGCCGGTACTGAATTNAAATGATTAAGTTAAAGTTTTAGGCGTTTTATGGCAATTAAACTGGAATTCCGCTAGTCGTGCCTGTATTATCGCCTGACATGGTCCAGGCCAGGCGCCTTGATACGGAGCTGGTACCGTATCACATGATATTTGCCCGGGACATCAAATACGACCCAAATAACCAGAACCAACACTTCAAAATGATCAAGTTACACTGTTTGGCATTTTAAGGCAATTAAACTGGAATTCCGCCAAACGTGCCTGTATTATCGCTTACCGTGGTCCAGGCCGGACGCCTTCGTACGGAGCCGGTACCGGATCACATGATATTTTTCCAGGACATCAAATACGACCCAAGGAACCATAACCAACGCTTCGAAATGATCAAGTTACATTTTTTTGCATTTTATGGAAATTGATCTGAAATTCCGCCAGTCGTGCATGTATTATCGCCTTCCATGGTCCAAGTCGGACGCCTTGGTATGTAGCCGGTACCGGATCACATGATATTTGTTCGGGACATCAAATACGACCCAAGGAACCATAAACAATGCCTCGAAATGATCAAGTTACATTTTTTGGCATTTTATTGCAATTGATCTGGTTCCGCCAGTCGTGCCTGTATTATCGCCTGCCATGGTCCAGGCCAGACGCCTTAGTACGGAGCCGGTATCGGATCGAATGATATTTGTCCGAGACATCAAATACGACCCAAGGAACCATAACCAACGCTTCGAAATGATCAAGTTACATTTTTTGGCATTTTATGGTAATTAAATTGGAATTCTGCCAGTCGTGGATGTATTATCGCCTACCATGGTCCAGGCCGGACGCCTTGTTACGGAGTCGGTACCAGATCGCATGATATTTTTCCGGGACATCAAATATGACCCAAGGAACCATAACCAACGCTTCAAAATGATCAAGTTACATTTTTTGGCATTTTATGGCAATTAAACTGGAATTCCGCCAGCCGTGCCTATATTATCGCCTGCCATGGTCCAGACCAAACGCCTTGGTACGAAGCCTGTACTGGATCACATGATATTTGTCCGGTACATCAAATATGACCCAAGGAACCATAACCAACGCTTCAAAATGATCAAGTTACATTTTTTGGAATTTTATGGCAATTAAACTGGAATACCGCCAGTCGTGCCAGTATTATCGCCTGCCATGGTCCATGCCGGACGCCTTGGTACATAGCCGGTACCGGATCACATGATATTTGTCTGGGACATCAAATACAACTCAAAGAACCATGACCAACGCTTCAAAATGATCAAGTTATATTTTTTGGCATTTTCTGGCGAATAAATAGGAATTCCGCCAGTCGTGCCTGTATTATCGCCTGCCATGGTCGTGGCCGGACGCCTTGGTACGGAGCCGGTATCGGATCACTAGATATTTGTCCGGGACATCAAATACGACCCAAGGAACCATAACTAACGTTTCAAAATGATCAAGTTACATTTCTTGTCATTGTATGGCAATTAAACTGAAATTTCGCTAGTCGTGCATGTATTATCGCCTGCCATGGTCCAGGCCAGACGCCTTGGTACGAAGCCGGTACCGGATCGCATGATATTTGTTCGAGACATAAAATACGACCCAAGGAACCATAACCAACGCTTCGAAATGATAAAGTTACATTTTTTGG
>ML405213.1:59951-74489 GCA_005239525.1 Nicotiana knightiana | reverse complement strand
GGTCCAGGCCGGACGCCTTGGTAGGTAGCCGGTACCGGATCACATGATATTTGTCTGGGACATCAAATACGACCCAAAGAACCATGACCAATGCTTCGAAATGATCAAGTTACATTTATTGGCATTTTATGGCAATTAGATTGGAATTCCGCCATTGGTGCCTATATTATTACCTGCCATGGTCCAGGCCGGACACCTTGATACGGAGCCGGTACCGGGTCGCATGGTATTTGTCAGGGACATCAAATACGACCCAAGGAACCATAATCAACGCTTCAAAATGATCACGTTACACTTTTTGGCATTTTATGGCAATTAAATTTGAATTCCGCCAGTCGTGCATGTATTATTGTCTGCCATGGTCCAGGCCGGACTCCTTGGTATGGAGCCGGTACCAGATCGCATGATATTTTTCCGGGACATCAAATATGACCTAAGGAACCATAACCAACACTTCGAATGATCAAGTTATATTTTTTGGCATTTTATGGCAATTAAACTGGAATTCCGCCAGTCATGCCAGTATTATCGCCAGCCATGGTCCAGGCCGGACGCCTTGGTACGGAGTCGGTACTAAATTGCTTGATATTTGTCCGGGACATCAAATACGACCCAAGGAACCATAACCAACTCTTCGAAATGATCAAGTTAAAGTTTTAGGCGTTTTATGGCAATTAAACAGGAATTCCGCCATTCGTGCCTGTATTATCGCCTGCCATGGTCCAGGCTGAACGCCTTGGTACGAAGCCTGTACTGGATCGTANATTTTATGGCAATTAAACTGGAATTCCGTCAGACGTGCCTGTATTATCGCCTGCCATGGTCCAGGCGGACACCTTTGTGTAGAGCCAGTACAGGATGCCATGATATTTGCTCGAGACATCAAATATGACACAAGGAACCATAACTAATGCTTTGAAATGACAAAGTTGCATTTTTTGACATTTTATGGCAATTAAACTGGAATTCCGCCAGTCGTGCCAGTATTATCGCCTGCCATGGTCCAGGCCGGACGCCTTGGTAGGTAGCCGGTACCGGATCACATGATATTTGTCTGGGACATCAAATACGACCCAAAGAACCATGACCAATGCTTCGAAATGATCAAGTTACATTTTTTGGCATTTTATGGCAATTAGATTGGAATTCCGCCATTGGTGCCTATATTATTACCTGCCATGGTCCAGGCCGGACACCTTGGTACGGAGCCGGTACCGGGTCGCATGGTATTTGTCAGGGACATCAAATACGACCCAAGGAACCATAATCAATGCTTAAAAATGATCACATTACACTTTTTGGCATTTTATGGCAATTAAATTGGAATTCCGCCAGTCGTGCCTGTATTATCGTCTGCCATGGTCCAGGCCGGACTCCTTGGTACGGAGCCGGTACCAGATCTCATGATATTTTTCCGGGACCTCAAATATGACCCAAGGAACCATAACCAATGCTTCAAATGATCAAGTTATATTTTTTGGCATTTTATGGCAATTTAACGGGAATTCCGCCAGTCATGCCAGTATTATCGCCTGCCATGGTCCAGGTCGGACGCCTTGGTACGGAGTCGGTACTGAATTGCATGATATTTGTCCGGGACATCAAATACGACCCAAGGAACCATAACCAACGCTTCAAAATGATCAAGTTACATTTTTTTTGCATTTTATGGCAATTAAACTGCAATTCGGCCAGCCGTGCCTGTATTATCGCCTGCCATGGTCCAGGCCGGACGCCTTGGTACGGAGCCAGTACCGGATCATATGATATTTGTCCAGGACATAAAATACGACCCAAGTAACCATAACCAACTCTTCGAAATGATCAAGTTAAAATTTTAGGCGTTTTATGGCAATTAAAAAGGAATTCCGCCGTTCGTGCCTGTATTATCGCCTGCCATGGTCCAGGCCGAACGCCTTGGTATGAAGCCTGTACTGGATCGCATGATATTTGTCCGGGACATAAAATACGACCCAAGGAACCATAACTAACGTTTTGAAATGATCAAGTTACATTTCTTGTCATTTTATGGCAATTAAACTGGAATTTCGCTAGTCGTGCATGTATTATCGCCTGCCATGGTCCAGGCCAGACGCCTTGGTACGGAGCCGGTACCGGATCACATGATATTTTTCCGAGACATCAAATACGGCCCAAGGAACCATAACAAATGCTTCGAAATGATCAAGTTATATTGTTTGGCATTTTATGGCAATTAAACTGGAATTCCGCCAAACGTGCCTCTATTATCGCCTGCCATGGTCTGGGCGGACGCCTTTGTATGGAGCCAGTACAGGATGCCATGATATTTGCTCGAGACATCAAATATGACACAAGGAACCATAACTAATGCTTTGAAATGATAAAGTTGCATTTTTTGACATTTTATGGCAATTAAACTGGAATTCCGCCAGTCGTGCCTGTATTATCGCCTGCCATGGTCCAGGCCAGACGCCTTGGTATGGAGCCGGCCATAACCAACACTTCGAAATGATCAAGTTACATTTTTTGGCATTTTATGGCAATTAAACTGCAATTCCACCAGTCGTGCCTGTATTATCGCCTGCCATGGTCCAAGCCAAACGACTTGGTACGTAGCCGGTACCGGATGGCATGATATTTGTCCGAGACATCAAATATGACACAAGGAACCATAACTAACGCTTCAAAATGATAAAGTTAAAGTTTTTGGCATTTTATGGCAATTAAACTGGAATTCCGCCAGTCTTGCCTCTATTATCGCCTGCCATGGTCCAGGACGAACGCCTTGGTACGGAGCCGGTATCGAATCACATGGTATTTTTTTGGGACATCAAATACGACCCAAAGAACCATAACCAACGCTTCGAAATGATCAAGTTACATGTTTTTGCATTTTCTAGCGATTAAATAGGAATTCTGCTAGTCGTGCATTTATTATCGCCTACCATGGTCCAGGACGGACGCCTTGGTACGGAGCCGGTACCGTATTGCATGATATTTTTCTAGGACATCAAATACAACCCAAGTAACCATATTTAATGCTTATAAATGATCAAGTTACATTTTTGGTATTTTATGGCAATTAAACTGGAATTCCACCAACCGTGCTTGTATTATCACCTGCCATGGTCCAGGCCGGACGCCTTGGTACGGAGGCGGTACCGGATAGCATGATATTTATCCGGGACATCAAATACAACCCAAAGAACCATAACCAACACTTCGAAATGATCAAGTTACATTTTTTGGCATTTTATGGCAATTAAATTGCAATTCCACCAGTCGTGCCTGTATTATCGCCTACCATGGTCCAAGCCGAACGACTTGGTACGGAGCCGGTACCGGATGGAATGATATTTGTCCGAGACATCAAATATCACACAAGGAACCATAACTAACGCTTCGAAATGATAAAGTTAAAGTTTTTGGCATTTTATGGCAATTAAATTGGAATTCCGCGAGTCGTGCCTCATTTATCGCCTGCCATGGTCCAGGACGAACGCCTTGGTACGGAGCCGGTACCGGGTCGCATGATATTTTTCCGAGACATAAAATACGGCCCAAAGAACCATAACCAACGCTTCGAAATGATCAAGTTACATTTTGTGGCATTTTCTAGCGATTAAACAGGAATTGCGCTAGTCGTGCCTTTATTATCGCCTACCATGGTCCAGGCCGGACGCCTTGGTATGAAGCTGGTACCGTATTGCATGATATTTTTCTAGGACATCAAATACAACCCAAGTAACCATAATTAACGCTTATAAATGATGAAGTTACATTTTTGGCATTTTATGGCAATTAAACTGGAATTCCACCAGTCGTGCTTGTATTATCGCCTACCATGGTCCAGGCCGGACGCCTTGGTACGGAGCCGGTACTGGATAGCATGATATTTATCCGGTTCATCAAATACAACCCAAGGAACCATAACCAATGCTTCGAAATGATCAAGTTACATTTTTTGGCATTTTGTGGAAATTAAACTAGAATTCCGCCAGTCGTGCCTGTATTATCGCCTGCCGTGGTCCAGGCCGGACGCCTTGGTACGTAGCCGGTACCGTATCACATAATATATTTTCGGGACATCAAATACGACCCAAGGAACCATAAATAACGCTTCGAAATGATCAAGTTACGTGTTTTGGCATTTTATGGCAATTAAACTGGAATTCCGCCAGTGGTGCATGTATTATCGCCTACCATGCTCCAGGCCGGACACCTTAGTACGGAGCCGGTATCGGATCGCTNATTTTATGGCAATTAAACTGGAATTCCGCCAGTCGTGCGTGTATTATCGCCTACCGTGGTCCAGGACAGACGCCTTGGTACGTAGTCGGTATCGGATCGCATGATATTTGTCCGGGACATCAAAGACGACCCAAATAACCATAACCAAGGCTTTGAAATGATCACGTTTCTTTTTTTTTTTTGCGTTTTATGGCAGTTAAACTGGAATTCAGCCAGTCGTGTCGTATTATCGCCTGCCTAAGTCCAGGCCGGACGCCTTGGTATGGAGCCGGTACCAGATCGCACGATATTTGTCCGGGACATCAAATACAACCCAAGGAACGTTAACCAACGCTTCGAAATGATCACACTACATTTGTTTTGCATTTTATGGAAATTAAACAGGAACTCTGCCAGTCGTGCCTCTATTATCGCCTGCCATGGTCCAGGACGGACGCCTTGGTACGGAGCCGATACCGGATTGCATGATATTGTTCCGGGACATCAAATACGACCCAAAGAACCATAACCAACACTTCGAAATGATCAAGTTACATTTTTTGGCATTTTCTGGCGATTAGTCCAAGTCGGACGCCTTGGCACGGAGCCGGTACCGGATTGCATGATATTTGTCTGGGACATCAAATACGACCCAAGGAACCATACTTAACGCTTCGAATGATCAAGTTACATTTTTGGCATTTTATGGAAATTAAACTGGAATTCCACCAGTCGTGCTCGTATTATCGCCTGCCATGGTCCCGGCCGGACGCCTTGGTACGGAGCCAGTACCGGATCAATTTGTCCGGGACATCAATTACGACCCAAGGAACCATAACCCACACTTCTAAATGATCACGTTACATTGTTTTTTCATTTAATGGCAATTAAACTGGAATTCCGTCAGTCGTGCCTGTATTATTGCCTGCCATGGTCCCGGCCGGACGCCTTCGTACGGAGCCAGTACCGGATCGATTTGTACGGGACATCAATTACGACCCAAGGAACCATAACTAATTTTTCGAAATGATCAAGTTACATTTTTTGGCATTTTATGGTAATTAAACTGGAATTCCGCCAGTGGTGCATGTATTATCGCCTACCATGCTCCAGGCCGGACGCCTTGGTACGGAGCCGGTATCGGATCGCATGATAGTTTTCCGGGACATCAAATACTACCAGAGGAACCATAAAAACGTTTCAAAATGATAAAGTTACATTTTTTGGCATTTTATAGCAATTAAACTGGAATTCCGCTAGTCGTGCGTGTATTATGGACGCCTTGGTACGTAGTCGGTATCGGATCGCATGATATTTGTCCGGGACATCAAATATGACCCAAAGAACCATAACCAATGCTTTGAAATGATCACGTTACTTTTTTTTTGCATTTTATGGCAGTTAAACTAAAATTCAACCAGTCGTGTTGTATTATCGCCCGCCATAGTCCAGGCCGGACGCCTTGGTATGGAGCCGGTACCGGATGGCATGATATTTGCTCGAGACATCAAATACGACCCACAGAACCATAACCAACGCTTTGAAATGATCAAGTTACATTGTTTGGCATTTTATGGCAATTAAACTGGAATTCCGCCAGACATGCCTATATTATCGCCTGCCATGGTCTAGGCCGGACGCCTTTGTATGGAGCCGGTACCGGATGGCATGATATTTGCTCGAGACATCAAATATGACACAAGGAACCATAACTAACTCTTTGAAATGATAAAGTTGCATTTTTTGACATTTTATGGCAATTAAACTGGAATTCCGCCAGACATGCCTATATTATCGCCTGCCATGGTCCAGGCCAGACGCCTTGGTACGGAGCCGGTACCGGATCTCATGATATTTGTTTGGGACATCACCCAAAGAACCATAACCAACGCTTCAAAATGATCAAGTTGTAGTTTTGGCATTTTATGGAAATTAAACAGCAATTCCACCAGTCGTGCATGTGTTATCGCCTGCCATGGTCTAGGCCGAACGACTTGGTACGGAGCCGGTACCGGATGGCATGATATTTGTCCGAGATATCAAATATGACACAAGGAACCATAACCAACTCTTTGAAATGATAAAGTTACATTCTTGGCATTTTAGGCAATTAAACTGGAATTCCGCCAGTCGTGCCTATATTATCGCCTGCCATGGTCCAGGCCGGACGCTTTGGTACGGAGCCGGTACCAGATAGCATGATATTTATCCGGGACATCAAATACAACCAAAGGAGCCATAACCAACGCTTCGAAATGATCAAGTTACATTTTTTGGCATTTTATGGAAATTAAACTAGAATTCCGCCAGTCGTGCCTGTATTATCGCCTGCCGTGGTCCAGGTCGGACACCTTGGTACGTAGCCGGTACCGTATCACATAATATTTTTCCGAGACATCAAATACGACCCAAGGAACCATAGCCAACGCTTCTAAATGATCACGTTACATTTTTTATGCATTTAATGGCAATTAAATTGGAATTCAGTCAGTGGTGCCTGTATTATCGCCTGCCATGGTCCCGGCCGGACGCCTTGGTACGGAGCCGGTACCGGATCGCATGATATTTGTGTGGGACATTAAATATGACCCAAGGAACCATAACTAACGCTTCGAAATGATCAAGTTAATTTTTTTGGCATTTTATGGCAATTAAACTGGAATTTCACAAGTGGTGCATGTATTATCGCCTACCATGCTCCAAGCCGGACGCCATGGTACGGAGCCGGTACCGGATCGCATGATATTTTTCCGGGACATCAAATACTACCATAGGAACCATAAAAAACGTTTCGAAATGATCAAGTTATTTCCGCCAGTTGTGCGTGTATTATCGCCTACCGTGGTCCAGGACGGATGCCTTGGTACGTAGTCGGTATCGGATCGCATGATATTTGTCCCGGACATCAAAAACGACCCAAAGAACCATAATCAACGCTTTGAAATGATCACGTTACTTTTTTTTTTGCATTTTATGGCAGTTAAACTGGAATTCAACCAGTCGTGTCGTATTATCGCCTACCATAGTCCAGACCGGACGCCTTCGTATGGAGCCGGTACTGGATTGCATGATATTTTTCCGGGACAACAAAGAAGACCCAAGGAACCGTAACTAATGCTTCGAAATGATCAAGTTAGATTTTTTGGCATTTTATCGCAACTAAACTGGAATTCCGCTAGTCCTGCCAATATTATCAGGTACCATGGTTCAGGCCGATGCCTTGGTACGGATCCAGTACCAAATCGCATGATATTTGTTCGGGACATAAAATACGACCCAGGAACCATAACCAATGCTTCGGAATGATCAAGTTACATTTTTTGGAATTTTATGGCGATTAAACTGGAATTCCTCCAGTCGTGCCTGTATTATCGCCTGCCATGGTCCAGGCCGGACGCCTTGGTACGGAGCTGGTACCGGATCACATGATATTTGTCCGGGACATCAAATAAGACCCAAAGAACCATAACCAATGGTTCGAAATGATCACGTTACATTTTTTTTGAATTTTATGGCAATTAAAGTGGAATTCCGCCTGCCGTGCCTGTATTATCTCCTGCCATGGTCCAAGCCGGATGCCTTTGTACGAAGCCGGTACTGGATCGCATGATATTTGTCCGGGACATCAAATACGACCTAAGGAACCATAACTAATGCTTCAAAATGATCAAGTAACATTTTTTGGAATTTTATGGCAATTAAATTGGAATTTCGCCAGTCGTGCATGTATTATTGCCTGCCATGGTCCAGGCCGAACGACTTGGTATGGCGCCGGTACCGGATCGCATGAATTTTATGGCAAGTAAACTGGAATTCTGCCAGTCGTGTATGTATTATCCCCTGCCATAGTCCCCGCCGGATGCCTTGGTACGGAGCCATTACCGGATTGCATGATGTTTGTCCGGGACATCAAATAAGAACCATAACTAACTCTTCAAAATGATCAAGCTACATTTTTGGCATTTTATGGAAATTAAACTGGAATTTCGCCAATGGCCTGCCATGTCCAGGTCGGACGCCTTGGTACGGAGCCTGTACCGGATGGCATGATATTTGTCCGAGACATCAAATATGATACAAGGAACCATAAATAACTCTTCGAAATGATAAAGTAACATTTTTGGCATTTTATGGCAATTAAACTGGAATTCCACCAGTCGTGCCTATATAATCGCCTGCCATGGTCTAGGCCGGACGCCTTGGTAAGGAGACGGTACTGGATCGCATGATATTTCTCCGGGACATCAAATACGACCCAAAGAACCATAACCAACGCTTCGAAATGATCAAGTTACATTTTTTGGCATTTTCTGACGATTAAACAGGAATTCCGCCAGTCGTGCCTGTATTATCGCCTGCCAAGGTCCAGGCCGGACGAATTGGTATGGAGCCGGTACTGGATCACATTTTATTTGTCCGGGACATCAAATACGACCCAAGGAACCACAACTAACCTTCGAAATGATCAAGTTACATTTTTTGGCACTTTATGGCCATTAAACTGGATTGTCGCCAAGCGTGCCTGTATTATCGCCTGCCGTGGTCCAGGACGGACGCCTTGGTACGAAGCCGGTACCGGATCGCTTGATATTTGTCCGGGACATTAAATACGACCCAAGGAACCATAACCAATGCTTCGAAATGATCACGTTACATTTGTTTTGCATTTTATGGTGATTAAACTGGAATTCCTCCAGTTGTGCCTGTATTATTGCCTGCCATGGTCCTGGCCGGATGCCTTGGTACGGAGCCGGTAGTGGATAACATGATATTGGTCCGGGACATAAAATACGAGCCAAGGAACCATAACTAATGCTTCAAAATGAGAAAGTTACATTTTTTGGCATTTTATTGCAATTAAACTGGAATTCCGCCAGTCGTTCCTGTATTATCGCCTACTATGGTCCAGGTCGGACGCCTTGGTATGGAGCTTGTACCGGATCGCATAATATTTTTTCGGGACATCAAATAATACCCAAGGAACCATCACCAATGCTTCGAAATGATCAAATTACATTTTTTGGCATTTTATGGCAAACAAACTGGAATGCCGCCAGTCGTGCCTGTATTATCGCCTGCTGTGGTCCAGGACGGACACCTTGGTACGTAGCTGGTACCGGATCGCATGATATTTGTCCGGGACATAAAATACGACCCAAGGAACCATAACCAACGCTTCAAAATGATCACGTTACATTTTTTTGCATTTTATGGTGATTAAACTGGAATTCCTCCAATCGTGCATGTATTATCGCTTGCCATGGTCCCGGCCGGACGCCTTGGTACGGAGTCGGTACCGGATCACATGATATTTTTCCAGGACATCAAATACGACCCATGGAAGCATAACCAACTCTTCGCAATGATCATGTTAAATATTTTGGCATTTTATGGCAATTAAACTGGAATTCCGCCAGTCGTGCCTGTATTATCGCCTGCCATGGTCCAGGCCGGACGCCTTGATACGGAGCCGGTATCGGATCGCATGATATTTGTCCGAGACATAAAATAAGACCCAAGAAACCATAACCAACGCTTTGAAATGATCAAGTTACATTGTTTGGCATTTTATGGCAATTAATTTGGAATTCCGCCAGACGTGCCTGTATTATTGCCTGCCATGGTCCAGGCCGGACACCTTTGTACGGAGCGGACCAGATAGCATGATATTTATCCGAGACATCAAATATGACACACGGAACCATAACTAACGCTTCGAAATGATAAAGTTACATTTTTTGGAATTTTATGGCAATTAAACTGGAATTCCGCTAGTCATGCATGCATTATCGCCTGCCATGGTCCAGGCCGGACGCCTTGGTATAGAGCCGATACCGAATCACATGATATTTTTCCGAGACATCAAATACGACCCAAGGAACCATAACTAACATTTCGAAATGATCAAGTTACATTTTTTGGTATTTTATGGCAATTAAACTGGAATTACGCCAGTGGTGCCTATATCGCCTACCATGGTCCAGGCCGGACGGCTTGGTACGGATCCCATACCGGATCACATGATATTTTTCTAGGACATCAATTGATAACCAAGAAACCATAAAAAACGCTTCGAAATGATCAAGTTACATTTTTGGCATTTTATGGCAATTAAACTAGAATTCCGCCAGTCGTGCGTGTATTATCGCTTACCGTGGTCCCTGACGGACGCCTTGGTACGTAGTCGGTATCGGATCGCATAATATTTGTCCGGAACATCAAACACAACCCAAAGAACCATAACCAACGCTTCAAAATGATCAAGTTACTTTTTTTTTTTGCATTTCATGGAAGTTAAACTGGAATTTAACTAGTCGTGCCCGTATTATCGCCTGCCATGGTCCAGGCCAAATGCCTTGGTACGGAGCCGGTACCCGATCGCATGATATTAGTCCGGGACATCAAATACGGACCAAGGAACCATAACCAACACTTCGAAATGATCAATTTACATTTTTTGGCATTTTATCGCTATTAAACTGGAATTCCGCCAGTCGTGC
Organism: Nicotiana knightiana; assembly: GCA_005239525.1. Classification (NCBI taxonomy): domain Eukaryota; kingdom Viridiplantae; phylum Streptophyta; class Magnoliopsida; order Solanales; family Solanaceae; genus Nicotiana; species Nicotiana knightiana. Next base: position 63,777 of record ML405213.1, on the reverse strand, counting down.
CTGTATTATCGCCTGCCATGGTCCAGGCCGGACGCCTTGGTACGGAGCCAGTACTAGATCGCCATATATTTGGCCATGACACCAAATACGACCCAAAGAACCATAACCAACACTTTGAAATGATCAAGTTAAATTTTTTGGCATTTTATGGCAATTAAACTGGAATTCCGCCAGTCGTGCATGTATTAACGCCTGCCATAGTCCAGGCCGGACGCCTTGGTACGGAGACGGTACCCGATCGGATGATATTTTTCGGGGACATCAAATACTACCCAAGGAACTATAACAGCCGCTTCGAAATGATCAAGTTACATTTTTGGAATTTTATCGCAATTAAACTGGAATTCCGCCAGTCGGGCCTGTATTATCGCCTGCCATGGTCCAGGCCGTACGCCTTGGTATGTAGCCGGTAACGGATCGCATGATATTTGTCCGGGACATCAAATACGACCAAAGGAACCATAACTAACGCTTCAAAATGATCAAGTTCCATTTTTTGGCATTTTATGGCAATTAAACTGGAATTCCGCTAGTCGTGCCTCTATTATCGCCTGGCATGGTCCAAGCCGAACGCCTTGGTAGGGAGCCGGTACCGGATCACATGATATTTGTCCGGGACATCAAATACGACCCAAAGAACCATAACCAACGCTTCGAAATGATCAAGTTAAGTTTTTTGTCATTTTATGGCAATTAAACAGGAATTCCTCTAGACGTGTTTGTATTATCACCTGCCATGGTCCCGGCCGGATGCCTTGGGACGGAGCTGGTACCGGATCACATGATATTCCTCCGGGATATCAAATATGACCCAAGGAACCATAACTAACGCTTCGAAATGATCAAGTTACATATTTTGGCATTTTCTGGCAATTAAACTGGAATTCCGACAATGGTGCCTGTATTATCGGCTGCCATGGTCCAGGCCGAACGCCTTGGTTCGGAGTCGGTATCAGATCCCATGATATTTCTCCGGTACATCAAATCCGACCCAAGGAACCATAACTAACGCTTCGAAATGATGAAGTTACATTTTATGGCAATTAAACTGGAATTTTGCCAGTCGTGCCTGTATTATCGCCTTCCATGGTCCAGGCCGGACGCCTTGGTACGGAGAAAGTACCGGATCGCCTAATTTTTTTTTGGGACATCAAATACTAACCAAGAAACCATAAACAACTCTTCGAAAAGATCAAGTTACTTTGTTTGGCATTTTCTGGCAATTAAACTGGAATTTTGCCAGTCGTGCCTGTATTATCGCCTTCCATGGTCCAGGCCGGACGCCTTGGTACGGAGAAAGTACCGGATCGCATAATTTTTTTTTGGGACATCAAATACTAACCAAGAAACCATAAACAACTCTTCGAAAAGATCAAGTTACTTTGTTTGGCATTTTCTGGCAATTAAACTGGAATTCCACCAGTCGTGCATGTATTATCGCCTCATGTGGTCCAGGTCGGACGCCTTCGTATGTAGTCGGCATCGGATCGCATGATATTTGTCCGAGTAATCAAACAAGAACCAAAGAACCATAACCAACGCTTCAAAATGATCACGTTACATTTTTTTGCATTTTATGGTAGTTAAACTGTAATTGCACCAGTCGTGCCAGTATTATCGTCTGCCATGGTCCAGGCCGGACGCCTTGGTACGAAGCCGGTACCGGATCACATGATATTTGTCCGGGACATCAAATACGACCCAAGAAACCATAACCAATGCTTCGAAATGATCAAGTTACATTTTTGGAATTTTATGGCAAATAAACTGGAATTCCGCCATGCGTGCCTGTATTATCGCCTGCCATGGTCCAGGCCGGACGCCTTTATACGGAGCCGGTACCGGATCACATGATATTCATCCGGAACATCAAATACAACCCAAGGAACCATAAGCAACGCTTTGAAATGATCAAGTTACATTGTTTGGCATTTTATCGCAATTAATTTGGAATTCTGCCAGACGTTCCTGCATTATCGCTTGCCATGGTCCAGGCCGGATGCCTTTGTACGGAGCTGGTACCGGATGGCATGATATTTGTTCGAGACATCAAATATGACACAAGGAACCATAACTAACGCTTCGAAATGACAAAGTTACATTTTTTGGCATTTTATGGCAATTAAACTGGAATTTCGCCAGTTGTGCATGTATTATCGCCTGCCATGGTCCAGGTCGGACGCCTTAGTACAAAGACGGTACCGAATCTCATGATATTTGTCCGAGACATCAAATACGACCCAAGGAACCATAACCAACACTTCGAAATGATCAAGGTGCATTTTTTGGTATTTTATGGCAATTAAACTAGAATTCCACCAATCGTGCCTGTATTATCGCCTGCCATGGTCCAGGCTAGACCCCTTGGTACGGAGACGGTACCGAATCTCATGATATTTGTCTGGAACATCAAATAAGACCCAAGGAACCATAACCAATGCTTCTAAATGATAAAGATACATTTTTTAGCATTTTATGGCAACTAAACTGGAATTCTGTCAGTCGTGCCTGTATTATCGCCTTCCATGGTCCAGGTCGGACGCCTTGGTATAGAAACGGTACCGGATCGCATGATATTTTTCCAGGACATCAAATATGACCCAAGGAACCATAACTAACGCTTAGAAATGATCAAGTTACATTTTTTTGGCATTTTATGGCAATGAAACTGGAGTTCCGCCAGTCGAGCCTGTATTATCGCCTACCAGGGTCCTGGCCGGACGCCTTGGCACGGTGCCTGTACCGGATGGCATGATATTTGTCCGGCACATCAAATAACACCCAAGGAACCATAACCAATGCTTCAAAATGATCAAGTTAGATTTTTTGGCATTTTATGGCAATTAAACTGGAATTCTGCCAGTCGTGCCTCAAGTATCGCCTGCCATGGTCCAGGTCGGACGCTTTGGTACGGAGCCGGTACCGGATTGCATGATATTTGTCCGAGATATCAAATATGATCCAAGGAATCATAACCAACGCTTTGAAATTATCAAGTTAAATGTTTTGGCATTTTATTGAAATTAAACTGGAATTCTGCCAGTCGTGCCTCAAGTATCGCCTGCCATGGTCCAGGCCGGACGCCTTGGTACGGAGTCGGTACCGGATCACATGATATTTGTCCGGGACATCAAATACCATTCAAAGAACCATTACTAACGCTTCGAAATGATCAATTTACATTTTTTCGCATTTTATGGCAATTAAAATATAATTCCGCCAGTCGTGCATGTATTATCGCCTGCCATGGTCCAGGCCGAACGCCTTGGTACGGAGCCGGTNATTAAACTGGAATTCCGCCAGTCGTGCATGTATTATCGCCTGCCATGGTCCAGGCCGAACGCCTTGGTACGGAGCCGGTACCTGATCGCATGATATTTTTTTGGGACATCAAATACGACACAAGGAACCATAACTAACGCTTCGAAATGATCAAGTTACATTTTTGGCATTTTATGGCAATTAAACTGGAATTTCGTCAATCGTGCTTGTATTATCGCCTGCCATGGTCCAGGCCGGACACCTTGGTACGGAGCCTATGCCGGATTGCATGATATTTTTCCGGGACATCAAATAAGACCCCAGGAACTATAACCAATGCTTCGAAATAATCAAGTAAGATTTTTTGGCAATTAAACTGGAATTCCGCTAGTCGTGCCTCAAGTATCGCCTGCCATGGTCCAGGCCGGACGCTTTGGTACGGAGCCGGTACCGGATTGCATGATATTTGTCCGAGATATAAAATACGACCCAAGGAACCATAACCAACGCTTTGAAATGATCAAGTTAAATTTTTTGGCATTTTATGGAAATTAAACTGGAATTC
>ML405213.1:40659-56996 GCA_005239525.1 Nicotiana knightiana | reverse complement strand
CGGATCGCATGATATTTGTCCGGGACATCAAATACGACCCAAGGAACCATAACTAATGCTTCGAAATGATCAAGTTACATTTTTTGGAATTTTAAGGAAATTAAACTGGAATTCCGCTAGTCGTACCTATATTATCGCCTCCCATGGTCCAGGCCGGACGCCCTGGTACGGAGCCGGTACCGGATTGCATGATATTTGTTCGGGACATCAAATATGACCCAAAGAACCATAACCAATGCATCGAAATGATCACGTTACATTTTTTGCATTTTATGGCAGTTAAACTGGAATTCCGCCAGTCGTGCCGGTATTATCGCCTTCCATGATCCAGGCCAGACGCCTTGGTACGGAGCCAGTACCAGATCGCATAATATTTTTTTGGGACATCAAATACTACCCAAGGAACCATAACCAACGCTTCGAAATGATCGAGGTACTTTTTTGGGAATTTTCTGGCAATTAAACTGGAATTCCGCCAGTCGTGCCTGTATTATCGCCTCCCGTGGTCCAGGTCGGACGCCTTGGTACGTAGTCGGCATCGGATCACATGATATTTGTCCGGGAAATCAAACACGACCCAAAGAACTATAACCAACACTTCAAAATGATCTAGTTATATTTTTTGGCATTTATGGCAATTAAACTTGAATTCCGCCATGCGTGCCTGTATTATCACCTGCCATGATCCAGGCCGGACGCCTTGATACGGGGCCGGTACCAGATCGCATGATATTTCTCCGGAACATCAAATACGACCCAAGGAACCATAACCAACTCTTCGAAATGATGATGTTACATTGTTTGGCATTTTATGGCAAGTAATTTGGAATTCCGCCAGACGTGCCTGTATTATCGCCTGCCATGGTCCAGGACGGACGCCATTGTACGGAGCCGGTACCGGATGGCATGATATTTTTCCGAGACATCAAATATGTCACAAGGAACCATAACTAATTCTTCGAAATGATAAAGTTACATTTTTTGGTGTTTTATGGCAATTAAACTGGAATTCCGCCAGTCATGCATGTATTATCGCCTGTCATGGTCCATGTCGGACGCCTTGGTACGGAGTCGGTACCGGATCGCATGATATTTGTCCGGGACATCAAATACAACCCAAAGAACAATAACCAACGCTTCGAAATGATCAAATTACATTTTTTGGCATTTTATGGCAATTAAAATGCAATTCCGCCAGTCGTGCCTGTATTATCGCCTGCCATGGTCCAGGTCGAACGCCTTGGTATGGAGCTGGTATCGGATCGCATGATATTTTTCCGGAACAACAAATATGACATAAGGAACCATAACTAACGCTTTGAAATGATCAAGTTACATTTTTATTCATTTTATGGCAAGTAAACTAGAATTCCATCAATCGTGCTTGTATTATCACCTGCCTTGGTCCAGGCTGGACGCCTTGGTACGGAGCTGGTACCGAATCGCATGATATTTGTTCGAGACATCAAATATGACCCAACGAACCATAACCAACGCTTTGAAATGATTAAGTTACATTTTTTGGCATTTTATTGAAATTAAACTGGAATTCCGCCAGTCGTGCCTATATTATCGCCTGCCATGGTCCAGGCCGGACGCCTTAGTACGTAGCCGGTACTGGATTGCATGATATTTGTCTGGGACATCAAATATGACCCAAGGAACAATAACCAATGCTTCAAAATGATCACTTTACATTTTTTGGCATTTTATGGCAATTAAACTGGAATTCCGCCAGTCGTGCATGTATTATCGCCTGCCATGGTCTAGGCCTGTCGCCTTGGTACGGAGCCGTTACCGGATCGCACGATATTTTTCCGGGAAATCAAATACAACCCAAGGAACCATAACCAACGCTTCGAAATGATCAAGTTACATTTTTGGCATTTTCTGGCAATTAAACAGGAATTCCTCCAGCTGTGCATGTTTTATCGCCTGCCATGGTCCAGGTCGGACGCCTTGGTACGGAGCCGGTACCGGATCGCATGATATTTTTTCGGGACATGAAATACCACCTAAGGAACCATAACTAATGCTTCGAAATGATCAAGTTAAATTTTTTTGGCATTTTATGGCAATTAACCTGGAATTCTCCCAGTCGTTCCTGTATTATCGCCTGCCATGGTCCAGGTCGGACGCCTTGGTACTGAGCCGGTACCGGATCATATGATATATGTCCGGGACATAAAATACAACCCAAGGAACCATATCTAACGCTTCAAAATGATCAAGTTACATTTTATGGCATGTTATGGCAATTAAACTGGAATTTCACTAGTCGTTATTATTGCCTGCCATGGTCCAGGCCTGACGTCTTGGTACGGAGCCGGTACCAGATCGCATGATATTTGTCTGGCGCATCTAATACGACCCAAGGAACCATAACCAATGCTTCGAAATGATCACGTTACATTTTGTTGCATTTTATGGTAATTAAACGGGAATTCCTCCAATCGTGCATGTATTATCGCATGCCATGGTCCAGGCCGGACGCCTTGGTACAGAGCCGGTACCGGATCACATGATATTTTTTTGGGACATCAAAAATGACCTAAGGAACCATAACTAACGCTTCGAAATGATCAAGTTACATTTTTTGACATTTTAAGGCAATTAAATTGGGATTACGCCAGTCGTGCCTGTATTATCGCTTGACATGGTCCAGGCCGGACGCCTTGGTACGGAGCCGGCACCGGATCGCATGATATTTTTCCAGGGCATCAAGTACGACCTAAGGAACCATAAACAGTGCTTCAAAATGATCATGTTACATTTTTTGGCATTTTATGGCAATTAAACTGGAATTCCGCCAGTCGTGCCTGTATTATCACCTGTCGTGGTGCAGGTCGGACGCCTTTTTTTCCTTTGTATGTAGCCGGTACCGGGTCGCATGATATTTGTACGGGACATCAAATAAGACCCAAGGAACCATAACCAACTCTTTGAAATAATCATGTTACATTTGTTTTGCATTTTATGGCAATTAAACTGGAATTCCTCCAATCGTGCCTGTATTATCGCCTGCCATGCTCCCGGCCGGATGCCTTTGTACGGAGCCGGTACCGGATCGCATGATATTTCTCCGGGACATAAAATACGACCCAAGGAACCATAACTAATGCTTCAAAATGATCAAGTTACATTTTTTGGAATTTTATGGCAATTAAACTGGAATTCCGCCAGTGGTGCCTGTATTATCGCCTGCCATGGCCCAGGTCGGACGCCTTGGTACAGAGCCAGTACCGGATCGCATAATATTTTTTCGAGACACCAAATACTACCCAAGGAACCATAACCAACACTTCGAAATTATCAAGTTACATTTTTTGGTATTTTCTGGCAATTAAACTGGAATTCCGCCAGTCGTGCCTATATTATCGCCTCCCGTGGTCCAGGCTGGACGCCTTGGTACGTAGTCAGTATCGGATCGCATTATATTTTTTTGGGACATCAAACACGACCCAAAGAGCCATAACCAATGCATCGAAATGATCACGTTACATTGTTTTTGCATTTTATGGCTGTTAAACAGGAATTCCGCCAGTCGTGGTTGTATTATCGCCTGCATGGTTCCGACCGGACGCTTTGGTACGGAGCCGGTACCGGATCACATGATATTTTTCCGGGACATTAAATACGACCCAAGGAACCATAACTAACGCTTTGAAATGATCAAGTTACAATTTTTGAAATTTTAAGGCAATTGATATGGAATTCCGCCAGTCGTGCCGGTATTATCGCCTCCCATGGTCCAGGCCGGACACCCTGGCACGGAACCGGTACCGGATTGCATGATATTTGTCCGGGACATCAAATACGACCCAAAGAACCATAACCAACACATCAAAATGATCACGTTACATTTTTTTGCATTTTATGGCAGTTAAACTGGAATTCCGCCAGTCATGCCGGTATTATCGCCTTCCATGGTCCAGGTCGGACGCCTTGGTACGAAGCCAGTACGAGATCACATAATATTTTTTGGGACATCAAATACTACCCAAGGAACCATAACCAATGCTTTGAAATGATCGAGTTACTTTTTTTGGCATTTTCTGGCAATTAAACTGGAATTCCGCCAGTCGTGCTTGTATTATCTCCTCCTGTTGTCCAGGCTGGACGCCTTGGTACGTAGTCAGCATCAGATCGCATGATATTTGTCCGGGAAATCAAACACGACCCAAAGAACCATAACCAATGCTTCGAAATGATCACGTTACATATTTTTGGCATTTTATGGTAGTTAAACTGGAATTCCGCCATGCGTGCCTGTATTATCGCCTGCCATGGTCCAGGCCGGACGTCTTGATACGGATCCGGTACCGGATCGCATGATATTTGTCTGGAATATCAAATACGACCCAAGGAACCATAACCAACGCTTTGAAATAATCATGTTACATTTGTTTTGCATTTTATGGCAATTAAACTGGAATTCCTCCAATCGTGCCTGTATTATCGCCTGCCATGGTCCTGGCCGGATTCCTTGGTACGGAGCCGGTACCGGATGGCATGATATTTCTCCGGGACATAAAATACGACCCAAGGAACCATAACTAATTCTTTAAAATGATCAAGTTACATTTTTTGGCATTTTATGGCAATTAAACTGGAATTCCGCCAATCGTGCCTGTATTATTGCCTGCCATGGTCCAGGCCGGACGGCTTGGTATGAAGACGGTACTGGATCGCATGATATTTGTCCGAGACATCAAATATGACCCAAGGAACTATAACCAACGCTTCAAAATGATCAAGTTACATTTTTTGGCATTTTATGGCAATTAAACTGGAATTCCGCCAGTCGTGCTTGTATTATCGCCTACCATGGCCCAGGTCGGACGCCTTGGTACAGAGCCAGTATCGGACCGCATAATATTTTTTCGAGACACCAAATACTACCCAAGGAACCATAACCAACACTTCGAAATGATCAAGTTACACTGTTTGGTATTGTCTGGCCATTAAACTGGAATTCCGCCAGTCGTGCCTATATTATCGCCTCCCATGGTCCAGGCTGGACGCCTTGGTACGTAGTCAGTATCGGACCGTATGATATTTGTTTGGGACATCAAACACGACCCAAAGAACCATAACCAATGTTTCGAAATGATCACGTTACATTTGTTTTGTATTTTATGGCTGTTAAACAGGAATTCCACCAGTCGTGCCTGTATTATCGCCTGCATGGTCCTGACCGGACGCTTTGGTACGGAGCCGGTATTGGATCACAAGATATTTTTCCGGGACATTAAATACGACCCAAGGAACCATAACTAACGCTTCGAAATGATCAAGTTACATTTTTTGAAATTTTAAGGCAATTGAACTGGAATTCCACCAGTCGTGCCTATATTATCGCCTCCCATGGTCCAGGGCGGACGCCCTGGCACGGAGCCGATACCGGATTGCATGATATTTGTCCGGGACATCAAATACGACCCAAAGAACCATAACCAACGCATCGAAATGATCACGTTACATTTTTTTGCATTTTATGGCAGTTAAACTGGAATTCCGCTAGTCGTGCCGGTATTATCGCCTTCCATGGTCCAGGCCGGACTCCTTGGTATGGAGCCAGTACCAGATCGCATAATATTTTAGGGGACATCAAATACTACCCAAGGAACCATAAACAACGCTTCGAAATGATCGAGTTACTTTTTTTGGCATTTTCTGGCAATTAAACTGGAATTCTGCAAGTCGTGCTTGTATTATCTCCTCCCGTTGTCCAGGCTGGATGCCTTGGTACGTAGTCGGCATCGTATCGCATAATATTTGCCGATAAATCAAACACGACCCAAAGGACCATAACCAATGCTTCGAAATGATCACGTTACATTTTTTTGGATTTTATGGTAGTTAAACTAGAATTCCGCCAATCGTGCCTGTATTATTGCCTGCCATGGTCTAGGTCGGACGGCTTGGTATGAAGACGGTACCGGATCGCATGATATTTGTCCGAGATATCAAATACGACCCAAGGAACTATAACCAACGCTTCAAAATGATCAAGTTACATTTTTTGGCATTTTATGGCAATTAAACTGGAAATTCGCCATGCGTGCCTGTATTATCGCCTCCCATGGTCCAGGCCGGACGCCTTGATACAGAGCCGGTACCGGATCGCATGATATTTGTCTGGAACATGAAATACGACCCAAGGAACCATAACCAATGCTTCGAAATGATCAAGTTACATTGTTTTGCATTTCATGGCAATTAATGTTGAATATCGCTGGACATGTCTGTATTATCGCCTGCCATTGTCCATGTCGGACGCCATTGTACGGAGCCGGTACCGGATGGCATGATATTTGTCCGAGACATCAAATATGACACAAGGAACCATAACTAACGCTTCGAAATGCTAAGTTTACATTTTTTTGCATTTTATGGCAATTAAACTGGAATTCCGCCAGTCATGCATGTATTATCGTCTGTCATGGTCCAGGTCGGACGCCTTGGTATGGAGTCGATACCGGATCGCATGATATTTGTCCGGGACATCGAATACGACCCAAAGAACCATAACCAACTCTTCGAAATGATCAAGTTATATTTTTTGGCATTTTATGGCAATTAAATGTGAATTCCGCCCGTCCTACATGTATTATCGCCTGCCATGGTCCAAGCTGAACGCCTTGGTACGGAGCCGGTACCGGATCACATGATATTTGTCCGGGACATCAAATACTACCCAAGGAACTATAACTAACGCTTCTAAATGATCAAGTTACATTTTTTGGAAATTAAACTGGAATCCGTCAATCGTGCTTCTATTATCGCCTGCCTTGGTCCAGGCTGGACGCCTTGGTACGGAGCTGGTACCAAATCGCATGATATTTGTCCGAGACATCAAATACAACCTAAGGAACCATAACCAACGCTTTGAAATGATTAAGTTACACTTTTTGGCATTTTATGGCAATTAAACTGGAATTTCACTAGTCGTGCCTGTATTATCGCCTGCCATGGTCCAGGCCGGACGACTTATTATGCAGCCGATACCGGATCGCATGATATTTGTCCGCGACATCAAATACGACCCAAGGATCCATAACCAACGCTTCGATATAATCAAGTTACACTTGTTGGCATTTTATGGCAATTAAACTGGAATTTCGCCAATCGTGCATGTATTATCGCCTACTATAGTTCAGGTCGGACGCCTTGGTACAAAGACGATACCGGATCTCATGATATTATTCCGAGACGTCAAATACGACCCAAGGAACCATAACAAACACTTCTAAATGGTTAATTTACATTTTTTGGTATTTTATGGCAATTAAACTGGATTTTTATCAGCCGTGCCTGTATTATCGTCTGCCATGGTCCAGGCCGGATGCCTTGGTACGGAGGCCGTACAGGATCTCATGATATTTGTTTGGGACATCAAATAAGACTCAAGGAGCCATAATCAACCCTTCAAAATTACCAAGTTATATTTTAAGGCATTTTATGGCAATTAAACTTGAATTCCGCCAATCGTGCCTGTATTATCACCTGCAATGGTCCAGGCAGGACGCCTTGGTAAGAAGCCGATACCAGATCCTATGATATTTGTCTAGGACATTAAATACGACACAAGGAACCATAACTAACACTTCGAAATGATCAAGTTACATTTTTTAGCATTTTATGGCAATTAAACTGGAATTCCGTCAGTCGTGCCTGTATTATCGCCTGCCATGGTCCAGGCCGGACGCCTTCGTACAGAGCCGGTACGGGATCACATGATATTTTTCTGGGACATCAAATATGACCCAAGGAACCATAAACAACGCTTAGAAATGATCAAGTACATTTTTTGGCATTTTATGGCAATGAAACTGGAATTCCTCCAGTCGTGACTGTATTATCGCCTACCATGGTCCAGGCCGGATGCCTTGGTACGATGCTGGTACCAGATCGCATGATATTTTTCCGCGACATCAAATAAGACCCATGGAACCATAAACAACGCTTCGAAATGATCAAATTAGATTTTTTGGCATTTTATGGCAATAAAACTGGAATTCCGCCAGTCGTGCCTGAAGTATCGCCTGCCATGGTCCAGGCCGGACGCTTTGGTACGAAGCCGGTACTGGATCTCATGATATTTGTCCGAGATATCAAATACGACCCAAGGAACCATAACGAACACTTTGAAATGATCAAGTTAAATTTTATGGCATTTTATGGAAATTAAACTGGAATTCTGCCAATCGTGCCTGTATTATCGCCTGCCATGATCCATGTCGGACGCCTTGGTACGGAGCCGGTACAGGATCGCATGATATTTTTTCGGGACATCAAATACGACCCAAGGAACCATAACCAACACTTTGAAATGATGAAGTTACATTTTTTGGAATTTTATGGCAATTAAATTGGAATTCCACCAATCGTGCCTGAAGTATCGCTTGCCATGGTCCAGGCTGGACACTTCGGTATGGAACCGGAACCGGATCGCATGATATTTGTCCGGGACATCAAATACGACCCAAGGAACCATAACCAATGCTTCGAAATGATTAAGTTACATTTTTTGGAAATTTATGGAATTTAAACTGGAATTCTGCTAGTCTTGCCTGTATTATCGCCTGCCATGTTCCAGGCCGGACGCCTTGGTACGGAGCCGGTACCGGATCACATGTTAATTTGTCGGGACATCAAATACGACCTTAGGAACCATAACCAATGCTTCAAAATTATCAAGTTACATTTTTTGGCATTTTATGGTAATGAAACTGGAATTCCGCCAATCGTGCCTGTATTATCGCCTGCCATGGTCCAGGCCGGGCTCCTTAGTATGGAGCCGTTAGTAGATCGCATGATATTTTTCCAAGACATCAAATACGACCCAAGGAACCATAACCAACGTTTCAAAATGATCACGTTACATTTTTAGGCATTTTATGAAAATTAAACTGGACTTGCGCAAGTCGTGCCTATATTATCGCCTGCCATGGTCCAGGCCGGACGCCTTGGTATAGAGACGATACCGGATCTCGTGATCTTTGGCTAGGACATAAAATATGACCCAAGGAACCATAACCAACGCTACGAAATGATCAATTTACATTTTTTGGTATTTTATGGCAATTAAACTGGAATTCCGCCAGGTGTGCCTGTATTATCGCCTACAATGGTCCAGGCCAGACGCCTTGGTACGGAGCCGGTACCGGATCGCATGATATTTATTTGGGACATCAAATATGACCCAATTAACCATAACCAATGCTTCGAAATAATCAAGTTACAATTTTTAGCATTTTATGGCAATTAAACTGGAATCCGCCAGTTGTCCCTGTATTATCGCCTTCCATGGTCCAGGCCGGGCGCCTTGGTACGGATTCGATACCGGATCACATGATATTTTTCCGGGACATCAAGTATGACCCAAGGAACCATAACCAATCTTCGAAATGATCACTTTACATTATTTGGAATTTTATGGCAATTAAACTGGAATTCCGCCAGTAGTGCCTATATTATCGCCTGCCATGGTCCAGGCCAGACACCTTGGTATGGAGCCGGTACCGGATCGCATGATATTTATCTAGGACATCAAATAAGACCCAAGGAACCATAACCAACGCTTCGAAATGACCAAGTTACAATATTTGGCATTTTATGGCAATTAAACTGGAATTCCGCCACTCGTGCCTGTATTATCGCCTACCATGGTCTAGGCCGGACGCCTTGGTACGGAGCCGGTACCAGATCGCATGATATTAGTCCGGGATAGTAAATACTACCCAAAGAACCATAACCAATGCTTCGAAATGATCAACTTACATCTTTTGGCATTTTATGGCAATTAAACTGGAATTCCGCCAGTCGTGCCTTTCTTATCGCCTGCCATGGTCCAAGCCGGAAGCCTTGGTACGGAGCCGACACCGGATCGCATGATATTTGTTCGGGACATCAAATAAGACCCAAGGAACAATAACCAACGTTTTGAAATGATCAAGTTATATTTTTTGTCATTTTATGGATATTAAATTGGAATTCCGCCAGTCCTACATGTATTATCGCCTGCCATGGTCCAAGCCGGAAGCCTTGGTACGGAGCCGGTACCAGATCATTTGATATTTGTTCGAGACATCAAATACTACCAAAGGAACTATAACCAACATTTCGAAATGATTATGTTACATTTTTAGGCATTTTATGGCAATTAAACTGGAATTCCGCCAATCGTGCCTGTATTATTGCCTGCTATAGTCCAGGCCAGACGCCTTGGTACGAAGCTGGCACTGGATCACATGATGTTTGTCTGGGACATCAAATACGACCCAAGAAACAATAACCAACGCTTCGAAATGATCAAGTTACATTTTTTGGCATTTTCTGGCAATTAAACAGGAATTCCGCCAGTCGTGCATGTTTTATCGCCTGCCATTGTCCAGGTCGGACGCCTTGGTACGGAGCCGGTACCGGATTGCATGATATTTTTCTGGGACATCAAATACAACCCAAGGAACCATAACTAACGCTTCGAAATGTTAAAGTTACATTTTTTGGCATTTTATGGCAATTAAACTGGAATTTCGCCAGTCGTTCTTATGGCCTCCTATGGTCCTGGCCGGACGCTTTCGTACGGAGCCGGTACCGGATCGCATGATATTTGTCCGGGACATCTAATACGACCCAAGGAACCATAACCAACGCTTCGAAATCATCAAGTTACATTTTTTGGCATTTTATGGCAATTAAACAGGAATTACGCCAGTCGTGCCTGTATTTACGTCTGCCATGGTCCCGGTCGGTCGCCTTGGTACGGAGCCAATTTCGAATCGCATGATATTTGTCCGGGACATCAAATACGACCAAAGGAACCATAACTAACGCTTCAAAATGATCAAGCTACATTTTTCGGCATTTTATGGCAATTAACCTGGAATTCCGCCAATCGTGCCTGTATTATCGCCTGCCGTGGCCCAGGCCGGACGCCTTGGTATGGAGCCGGTACCGGATCGCATGATATTTGTCCGGGACATCAAATACGACCCAAGGAACGATAACCAACGCTTCGAAATGACCAAGTTACATTTTTTGGCATTTTATGGCAATTAAATATGAATTCCGCCCGTCCTGCATGTATTATCAATTGCCACGGTCCAAGCCGGACGCCTTGGTAGGGAGCCGGTACCGGATCGCATGATATTTGTTCGGGACATCAAATACTACCCAAGGAACTATAACCAACACTTCGATTATCGCCTGTATTATCGCCTGCCATGATCCAGGCCGGACGCCATGGTACAGAGCCGGTACCGGATCGCATAATATTTTTCTGGTAAATCAATATGACCTAAGTAACCATAACCAATACTTCGAAATGATCAATTTATATTTTTGGCATTTTCTGGCAATAAATTAAGAATTCCGCTACTCGTGCTTGTATTATCGTCTGCCATGGTCCACGCCGGACGTCATGGTATGGAGCCGGTACCGGATCGCATGATATATGTCGGGGACATCAAATACAACTCAAGGAACCATATATAACGCTTCGAAATGATCAAGTTACATTTTATGGCATGTTATGGCAATTAAACTGGAATTTCGCTAGTCGTTATTATTGCCTGCCATGGTCCAGGCTGGACGCCTTGGTACGGAGCCGGTATCGGATCGCATGATATTTGTCTGGGGCATCTAATACGACCCAATGAACCATAACCAACGCTTTGAAATGATCAAGTTATATTTTTTTTTGCATTTTATGGAAATTAAACTGCAATTCCGCCAGTCGTGTCTGTATTATCGCCTGCCATGGTCCCAGCCGGATGCCTTGGTACGGATCCGGTACCGTATCGCGTGATATTTGTCCGGGACATCAAATACAACCCAAGGAACCATAACCAACGCTTCGAAATGATTACGTTACATTTTTTTTGCATTTTATGGATATTAAACTGGAATTCTGCCAGTCGTGCCTATATTATCGCCTGTCATGGTTCCGGCCGGACGCCTTGGTACGGAGCCAGTACCGGATCGCATGATATTTTTTCAGGATATCAAATATGACCCAATGAACCATAAGTAACGCTTCGAAATGAGCAAGTTACATTTTTTGGCATTTTATGGCAAATAAACTAGAATACCGCCAGTCGTGCCTGTATTATCACCTGCCATGGTCCAGGACGGACGCCTTGCTACGGAGCCATGACTGGATCGCATGATATTTGTCCGGGACATTAAATACGACCCAAGGAACCATAACCAACGGTTCAAAATGATCAAGTTACATTTTTTGGCATTTTATGGCAATTAAACTGGAATTCCGCCAGTCGTGCCTCTATTATCGCCTGCCGTGGTCCAGGCCGGATGCCTTGGTACATAGCCGGTACCGAATCGCATGATATTTATCCGGGACATCTAATACAACCCAAGGAACCATAACCAACGCTTCGAAATGGTCACATTACATTTTTTTGCATTTTATGGTAATTTAACTGGAATTCCTCCAGTCGTGCCTGTGGTATCGCCTTCGATGGTCCCGGCCGGATGCCTTGGTACGGAGCCAGTAGCGGATCGCATGATATATCTCTGGGACATAAAATACGACCCAAGGAACCATAACTAACGCTTCAAAATGATCAAGTTACATTTTTTGGCATTTTCTGGCAATTAAACTTGAATTCCGCCAGTCGTGTCTGTATTATCGCCTTCCGTGGTCCAGGCCGAACGCCTTGGTACGTAGTCGGTATCAGATCACATGATATTTGTTTGGGACATCAAAAATGACCCAAAGAACCATAACCAATGCTTCGAAATGATCAAGTTACATTTTTTGCATTTTATGGCTGTTAAACTGGAATTCCGCCAGTCGTGCCTGTATTATAGCCTGCCATGGTCCCGGCCGAACGCCTTGGTACGGAGCCGGTACCGTATAGCATGATATTTTTCCGGGACATCAAACACGACCCAAGGAACCATAACTAATGCTTCGAAATGATCAAGTTACATTTTTTGGAATTTTAAGGAAATTAAACTGGAATTCCGCTAGTCGTGCATGTATTATCGCCTCCCATGGTCCAGGCCGGACGCCCTGCTACGGAGCAGGTACCGTATTGCATGATATTCGTTCAGGAAATCAAATACCACCCAAAGAACCATAACCAATGCATCGAAATGATCACGTTACATTTTTTTGCATTTTATGGCAGCTAAACTGGAATTCTGCCAGTCGTGCCGGTATTATCGCCTTCCATGGTCCAGTACGGACGCCTTGGTACGGACCCAATACCAGATCGCATAATAGTTTTTTGGGACATCAAAATACTACCTAAGGAACCATAACGAACACTTCGAAATGATCAAGGTACTTTGTTTTGGCATTTTCTTGCAATTAAACTGGAATTCCGCCAGTCGTGCATGTATTATCGCCTCCCGTGGTCTAGGCCGGACGCCTTGGTACGTAGTCGGCATCGGATCGCATGATATTTGTCCGGGAAATCAAACACGATGGAAAGAACCATAACCTATGCTTCGAAATGATCACGTTACATTTTTTTACATTTTATGGTAGTTAAACTGGAATTCCGCCAATCGTGCCTGTATTATCACCTGCCATGGTCCAGGCCGGACGCCGAGGTACGAAGTCGGTGCTGGATCGCATGATATTTTTCCGGGACATAAAATACGACCCAAGGAACCATAACCAACGCTTCAAAATGATCAAGTTAAATTTTTTGGCATTTTATGGCAATTAAACTGGAATTTTGCCACGCGTGCCTATATTATCACCTGCGATGATCCAGGCCGGACGCCTTGATACGGAGCCGATACCGGATCGCATGATATTTTTCCGGAACATCAAATACGACCCAAGGAACCATAACCAACTCTTCGAAATGATCAAGTTACATTGTTTGGCATTTTATGGCAATTAATTTGGAATTTCACCAGACGTGCCTGTATTATCACCTGTCATGGTCCAGGCCGGACGCCATTGTATGGAGCCGGTACCGGATGGCATGATATTTGTCCAAGACATCAAATATTACACAAGGAACCATAACTAACGCTTCGAAATGATAAAGTTACATTTTTTGGCATTTTATGGCAATTAAACTGGAATTCCGCCAGTCATGCCTGTATTATCGCCTGTCATGGTCCAAGCCGGACGCCTTGGTACGGAGTCGGTACCGGATCACATGATATTTTTCCGGGACATCAAATAGGACCCAAATAACCATAACCAACGCTTCGAAATGATCAAATTACACTTTTTGTAATTTTATAGCAATTAAACTGCAATTCCGCTAGTCGTGCCTGTATTATCACCTGCCATGGTCCAGGCCGAACGCCTTGGTACAGAGCCGGTACCGGATCACATGATATTTGTCCGGGACATCAAATACGACACAAAGAACCA
Source organism: Nicotiana knightiana (assembly GCA_005239525.1). Lineage (NCBI taxonomy): Eukaryota > Viridiplantae > Streptophyta > Magnoliopsida > Solanales > Solanaceae > Nicotiana > Nicotiana knightiana. Next base: position 42,622 of record ML405213.1, on the reverse strand, counting down.
TAACTAACGCTCCGAAATGATCAAGTTACATTTTTTGGCATTTTATGGCAATTAAACTGGAATCACACGATATTGGACGCCTTGGTACGGAGCTGGTATCGAATCACATGATATTTGTCAAGGACATCAAATACGACCCAAGGAACCATAACCAATGCTTTGAAATGATTAAGTTACATTTTTTGGCATTTTATGGAAATTAAACAGGAATTCCGCCAGTCGTGCCTGTATTACCGCCTGCCATGGTCCAGGCCGGACGCCTTAGTACGTAGCCGGTACCGGATCGCATGATATTTTTCCGGGACATCAAATACGACCCAAGCAACCATAACCAATGCTTCGAAATGATCACTTTACATTTTTGGAATTTTATGGCAATTAAATTGGAATTCCGCCAGTCGTGCATGTATTATTGCCTGCCATGGTCCAGGCCAGACGCCTTGGTACGGAGCCGGTACTGGATCGTATAATATTTCTCTAGTTCATCACATATGACCCAAGGAACCATAACCAACGCTTCGAAATGATCAAGTTACCATTTTTGGCATTTTGATGGCAATTAAACAGGAATTCCGCCAGTCGTGCCTGTATTATCGCCTACCATGGTCTAGGTCGGACGCCTTGGTACGGAGCCGGTACCGAATCGCATAATATTAGTCCGGGACAGCAAATACGACCCAAAGAACCATAACCAATGCTTCGAAATGATCAAGTTACATTTTTTGTCATTTTATGGCAATTAAACTGGGATTCCGCCAGTCGTGCATGTATTATCGCCTGCCATGGTCCAGGCCTGACGCCTTGGTACGGAGCCGATACCGGATCGCATGATATTTGTCCGGGACATCAAATAAGACCCAAGGAACCATAACCAATGCTTCGAAATGATTACGTTACATATTTTTTGCATTTTATGGCAATTAAACTGGAATTCCGCCAGTCGTGCCTATATTATCGCCTGTCATGGTCCCGACCGGACGCGTTGGTACGGAGCCGGTACCGGATCGCATGATTTTTTTCCGGGATATCAAATACGACCCAATGAACCATAAGTAACGCTTCGAAATGAGCAAGTTACATTTTTTGGCATTTTATGGCAATTAAACTGGAATTCCGCTAGTCGTGCCTCTATTATTGCCTGCCGTGGTCCAGGCCGGACGCCTTGGTACATAGCCGGTACCGAATCACATGATAATTGTCCGGGACATCAAATACCATCCAAGGAACCATAAACAACGCTTTGAAATGGTCACATTACATTTTTTTGTATTCTATGGTAATTTAATTGGAATTCCACCAGTCGTGCTTGTATTATCGCCTTCCATGGTCCCGGCCGGATGCCTTGGTACGGAGCCGGTATCGGATCACATGATATTTCTCCGGGACATAAAATACGACCCAAGGAACCATAACTAACGCTTCAAAATGATCAAGTTACTTTTTTTGGCATTTTATGGCAATTAAACTGGAATTTCGCCAGTCGTGCCTGTATTATCGTCTACCATAGCCCAGGTCAGACGCCTTGGTACGGAGCCAGTACCGGATCACATAATATTTTTTCGGGACACCAAATACTACCCAAGGAACCATAACCAATGCTTCAAAATGATCAAGTTACATTTTTTGGCATTTTCTTGCAATTAAACTGGAATTCCGCCAGTCGTGTCTGTATTATCGCCTTCCATGGTCCAAGCCGGACGCCTTGATACGTAGTCAGTATCAGATTGCATGATATTTGTTCGGGACATCAAAAACGACCCAAAGAACCATAACCAATGCTTCGAAATGATCAAGTTACATTTTTTTTGCATTTTATGGCTGTTAAACTGGAATTCCGCCAGTCGTGCCTATATTATAGCCTGCCATGCTCCCGGCCGGACCCCTTGGTACAGAGCCGGTGCTGTATCGCATGATATTTGTCCGGGACATCAAATACGACCCAAGGAACCATAACCAATGCTTC
>ML405213.1:10565-35645 GCA_005239525.1 Nicotiana knightiana | reverse complement strand
GCTTCGAAATGATCAAGTTACATTTTTTGGCATTTTATGGCAATTAAACAGGAATTCCGCCAGTCGTGCATGTATTATCGCCTGCCAAGGTCCAGGCCTGACGCCTTGGTACGGAGCCAATACAGGATCGCATGATATTTGTCCGAGACATCAAATAAGACCCAAGTAACCATAACCAACATTTTAGGCATTTTATGGCAATTAAACTGGAATTCCGCCAGTCGTGCCTGTATTATCGCCTGCAATAGTCCAGGCCGGACGCCTTCGTACGGAGCCGGTACTGAATCGCATGATATTTATCCAGGACATAAAATACGACCTAAGGAACCAAAACCAACTCTTCGAAATGATCAAGTTAAATTTTTTGGCATTTTGTGGCAATTAAACTTGAATTCCACCATTCGTGCCTGTATTGTCGCCTGCCATGGTCCAGGCCGGACGCCTTGGTACGGAGCCGGTACCGGATCACATTATATTTATCTGGGACATCAAATACTACCCAAGGAACCATAACCAACGCTTCAAAATGATCAATTTACATTTTTTGGCATTTTCTGGCAATTAAAGAGAAATTTCGCTAGTCGTGCATGTTTTATCGCCTGCCATGGTCCAGGTCGGACGCCTTGGTACTAGGTCGGTACCGGATCGCACGATATTTGTACGGGAAATCAAATACGACCCAAGGAACTATAACCAACGCTTCGAAATGATCAAGATACATTTTTGGCATTTTATGGCAATTAAACTGGAATTCCACAAGTCGTGCATGTATTATCGCCTGCCATGGTCTAGGCCGGACGCCTTGGTACGGAGCCGGTACCGGATCACATGATATTATTCAGGGACAGTAAATACGACCCAAGGAACCATCACCAATGCTTCGAAATGATCATGTTACATTTTTTGGCATTTTATGGCAATTAAACTGGAATTCCGCAAGTCGAGCCTGTATTATCGCCCGCCATGGTCTAGGCATGACGCCTTGGTACAGAGCCGGTATCGGATTGCATGATATTTTTCCAGGGCATCAAATACGACCCAAGGAACGATAACAAACGCTTCAAAATGATCAAGTTATTTTTTTGGCATTTTATGGCAATTAAATATGAATTCCGCCCGTCCTGCATGTATTATCGCTTGCCATGGTCCAAGCTGGACGCCTTGGTAGGGAGCCGGTACCAGATCGCATGATATTTGTTCGGGACATCAAATACTACCCAACAAACTATAACCAACACTTCGAAATTATCATNGTGCATGTATTATCGCCTACCATGGTCTAGGTCGGACGCCTTGGTACGGAGCCGGTACCGGATCACATGATATTATTCAGGGACAGTAAATACGACCCAAGGAACCATCACCAATGCTTCGAAATGATCATGTTACATTTTTTGGCATTTTATGGCAATTAAACTGGAATTCCGCAAGTCGAGCCTGTATTATCGCCCGCCATGGTCTAGGCATGACGCCTTGGTACAGAGCCGGTATCGGATTGCATGATATTTTTCCAGGGCATCAAATACGACCCAAGGAACGATAACAAACGCTTCAAAATGATCAAGTTATTTTTTTGGCATTTTATGGCAATTAAATATGAATTCCGCCCGTCCTGCATGTATTATCGCTTGCCATGGTCCAAGCTGGACGCCTTGGTAGGGAGCCGGTACCAGATCGCATGATATTTGTTCGGGACATCAAATACTACCCAACAAACTATAACCAACACTTCGAAATTATCATGTTACATTTTTTTGGCATTTTATAGCAATTAAACTGGAATTCCGCCAGTCGTGCCTGTATTATCGCCTGCCATGGTCCAGGCCAGACGCCTAGGTACGAAGTCGGTACTGGATCACATGATATTTTTCCGGGACATTAAATACGACCCAAGGAACAATAACCAATGCTTCAAAATGATTAAGTTACATTTTTGGAATTTTATGGAAATTAAACTGGAATTCCACCAGCCAGGCTTGTATTATCGCCTACCATGGTCCAGGTCGGACGCCTTGGTATGGAGCCGTTACCGGATCGCATGATATTTTTCCGGGAAATCAAATACGACCCAAGGAACCACAACCAATGCTTCGAAATGATCAAGTTACATTTTTTTTTACATTTTCTTGCAATTAAATAGGAATTCCGCCAGTCGTGCATGTTTTATCGCCTACAATGGTCCAGGCGGGACGCCTTGGTACGGAGCCGGTACCGGATCGCATGATATTTTTCTGGGACATCAATACAACCCAAGGAACCATAACTAACGCTTCGAAATGATCAAGTTACATTTTTTGGAATTTTATGGCAATTAAACTGGAATTTCGCCAGTCGTTATTATCGCCTCCTATGGTCTTGGTCGGACACTTCATACAGAGCTGGTACCGGATCACATGATATTTGTCCGGGACATCTAATACGACCCAAGGAACCATAACCAAAGTTTCTAAATGATCAAGTTACATTTTTTGGCATTTTATGGCAATTAAATTGGAATTCCGTCAGTTGTGCCTCTATTTACGCCTGCCATATTTCCCGCCGGACGCCTTGGTACGGAGCCGATTTTGGATCGCATGATATTTGTCCGGGACATGAAATATGACCCAAGGAACCATAATTAATGCTTCAAAATGATCAAGTTACATTTTTTGGAATTTTATGGCAATTAACCTGGAATTCTGCCAGTTGTGCCTGTATTATCGCCTGCCATGGTCCAGGTCGGACGCCTTGGTACTGAGCCGGTACCGGATCGCATGATATTTTAACGGGACATCAAATACAACCCAAGGAACTATAACCAACGTTTCGAAATGATCAAGTTACATTTTTTGGCATTTTATGGCAATAAAACTGGAATTTCGCTAGTCGTGCTTGTATTATCGCCTGCCGTGGTCCATGCCGGACGCCTTGGTATGTGTCGGTATTGGATCGATGATATTTGTCTGGGACATCAAACACGACCCAAGGAACCATAACCAACGCTTTGAAATGATCACGTTACATTTTGTTTGCATTTTATGGCAGTTAAACTGGAATTCCGCCAGTCGTGCATGTATTATCGCCTACCATGGCCCAGGTTGGACGCCTTGGTACGGAGCCGGTACCGGATCACATAATATTTGTCTGGTAAATCAATACGACCTAAGGAACCATATCCAATACTTCTAAATGATCAATTTACATTTTTGGCATTTTCTTGCAATAAAACAGGAATTCCGCTAATCGTGCCTGTATTATCGTCTGCCATAGTCCAGGCCAGACACCTTGGTACGGCGCCGGTACCGGATTGCATGATATATGTCTGGGACATAAAATACAACCCAAGGAACCATATCTAACGCTTCGAAATTATCAAGTTACATTTTATGGCATGTTATGGAAATTAAACAGGAATTTTGCTAGTCGTTACTATTGCCTGCCATGGTCCAGGCCGGACGCCTTGGTACGGAGCCTGTACTGGATCGCATGATATTTTCCGGCGCATCAAATACGACCCAAGGAACCATAACCAATGCTTTGAAATGATCAAGTTACATTTTTTGGCATTTTCTGGCAATTAAACTGGAATTCCGCCAGTCGTGCCTGTATTATCGCCTGCCATGGTCCAGGCCGGACGCCTTGGTACGGAGCCTGTACTGGATCGCATGATATTTTCCGGCGCATCAAATACGACCCAAGGAACCATAACCAATGCTTTGAAATGATCAAGTTACATTTTTTGGCATTTTCTGGCAATTAAACTGGAATTCCGCCAGTGGTACCTGTATTACCGCCTCTCGTGGTCCAGACCGTAGCCTTGGTACGTAGTCGGTATTGGATCGCATGCTATTTGTCCGGGACATCAAATACGACCTAAGGAATCGTAACCAACGCTTCGAAATGATCACGTTACATTGTTTTGCATTTTATGGTAATTAAACTGGAATTCCTCCAATCGTGCCTGTATTATCGCCTGCCATGGTCCCGGCCGGACGCCTTGGTACAGAGCCGGTACCGCATCACATGATATTTTTCCGGGACATCAAAAATGACCCAAGTAACCATAACTAACACTTCGAAATGATCAAGTTACATTTTTTTGGGATTTTCTAGCAATTAAACTGGAATTACGCCATTCGTGTCTGTATTATCGCTTGACATGGTCCAGACCAGACGCCTTGGTACGAGCCGGCACCGGATCGCATAATATTTTTCCGGGACATCAAGTACGACCTAAGGAACCATAACCAATGCTTCGAAATGATCAAGTTACATTTTTTGGTATTTTATGGCAATTAAACTGGAATTCCGCCAGTCGTGCATGTATTATCACCTGCCGTGGTCCAGGTCGGACGCCTTTTTTTCCTTGGTATGTAGACGGTACCGGATCGCATGATATTTGTACGGGACATAAAATACGACCCAAGTAACCATAACCATCGCTTCGAAATGATCATGTTAAATTTTTTTTTTTCATTTTATGGCAATTAAACTGGAGTTCCTCGAGTCGTGCCTGTATTATCGCCTGCCATGGTCCCGGCCGGATGCTTTGGTACGGAGCCGGTACCAGATCACATGATATTTCTTCAGGACATAAAATATGACCTAAGGAACCATAACTAACGCTTCAAAATGATCAAGTTTCATTTTTTGGCATTTTATGCTAATTAAACTGGAATTCCGCCAGTCGTGCTTGTATTATCGCCTGCCATGGCCCAGGTCGGACGCCTTGGTACGGAGCCAGTACCGGATCGCATAATATTTTTTTGGGACACCAAATACTACCCAAAGAACCATAACCAACTCTTCGAAATTATCAAGTTACATTTTTTGGCATTTTCTGGCATTTAAACTGGAATTCCACAAGTCGTGCTTGTATTATCGCCTCCCGTGGTCCAGGCCAGACGCCTTGGTACGGAGCCGTTACCTGATTGCATGATATTTGTCCGAGACATCAAATACAACCCAAGGAACCATAACCAACATTCCAAAATGATCAAGTTACATTTTTTGGCATTTTATGGCAATTAAATGTGAATTCCGCCCGTCCTGCATGTACTATCGCCTGCCATGGTCCAAGCCGGACGCCTTGGTAGGGAGCCGGTACCAGATCGCATGATATATTTACGGGACATCAAATACTACCCAAGGAACTATAACCAACACTTCGAAATGATCATGTTACATTTTTTGCATTTTATAGAAATTAAACTGGAATTCCGCGAGTCGTGCCTGTATTATCGCCTGCCATGGTCCAGGCCGGACTCCTTAGTACGGAGCCGTTACCAGATCGCATGATATTTGTCTGAGACATCAAATACAACCCAAGGAACCATAACCAACGTTTCAAAATGATCACGTTACATTTTTTGGCATTTTATGGCAATTAAACTGGACTTACGCAAGTCGTACCTGTATTATCGCCTGCCATGGTCCAGGCAGAACACCTTGGTATAGATCCGATACTGGATCTCGTGATCTTTGTCTAGGACATAAAATACGACCCAAGGAACCATAAACAACGCTTCGAAATGATCAATTTACATTTTTTGGTATTTTATGGCAATTAAACTGGAATTCTGCCAGTTGTGCCTCTATTATCGCCTACAATTGTCCAGGCCAGACGCCTTGGTACGGAGCCGGTACCGGATCGCATGATATTTCTCCGGAAAGTCAAATACGACCCAAGGAACCATAACCAATGCTTCGAAATGATCAAGTTACAATTTTTAGCATTTTATGGCAATTAAACTGGAATTCTGCCAGTTGTGCCTCTATTATCGCCTACAATTGTCCCGGCCAGACGCCTTGGTACGGAGCCGGTACCGGATCGCATGATATTTCTCCGGAAAGTCAAATACGACCCAAGGAACCATAACCAACGCTCCGAAATGATCAAGTTACAATTTTTAGCATTTTATGGCAATTAAACTGGAATTCTGCCAGTTGTGCCTCTATTATCGCCTACAATTGTCCCGGCCAGACGCCTTGGTACGGAGCCGGTACCGGATCGCATGATATTTCTCCGGAAAGTCAAATACGACCCAAGGAACCATAACCAACGCTCCGAAATGATCAAGTTACAATTTTTAGCATTTTATGGCAATTAAACTGGAATTCTGCCAGTCGTGCCTGTATTATCGCCTACCATGGTCTAGGCTGGACGCCTTGGTATGGAGCCGGTACCAGATCACATGATATTAGTCCGGGATAGTAAATACGACCCAAAGACCATAACCAATGCTTCGAAATGATCAAGTTACATCTTTTGGCATTTTATGGCAATTAAACTGGAATTCCGCCAGTCGTGCATGTATTATCGCCTGCCATGGTCCAGGCCTGACGCCTTGGTACGGAGACGATACCGGATCACATGATATTTTTCCGAGACATCAAATAAGACTCAATGAACCATAACCAACGTTTCAAAATGATCAAGTTACATTTTTTGGCATTTTATGGCAATTAAATTGGAATTCCGCCAGTCCTGCATGTATTATCACCTGCCATGATCCAAGCCGGAAGCCTTAGTACGAAGCCGGTATGAGATCATTTGATAATTGTTCGGGACATCAAATACTACCCAAGGAACTATAACCAACACTTCGAAATTATCAAGTTACATTTTAGGCATTTTATGGCAATTAACATGGAATTCCACATGTCGTGCCTGTATTAGCGCCTGCTATAGTCCAGGCCGGACGCCTTGGAATGAACCCGGTACTGGATTGCATGATATTTTTCCGGGACATCAAATACGACCGAAGAAACAATAACCAACGCTTCAAAATGATCAAATTACATTTTTGACATTTTATGGTAATTAAACTGGAATTCCGCCAGTCAGGCATGTATCATCGCCTGCCATGGTCCAGGCCGGACGCCTTGGTACGGAGCCATTACTGGATCGAATGATATTTTTTCGGGAAATCAAATACGACCCAAGGAACCATAACCAACGCTTCCAAATGACCAAGTTACATTTTTTGGCATTTTCTGGCAATTAAATGGGAATTCCGCCAGTCGTGCATGTTTTATCGCCTGCCATGGTCCAGGTCGGACGCCTTCGTACGGAGCCGGTACCGGATCGCATGATATTTGTCCGGGACATCTAATACAAACCAAGGAACCATAACCAATGCTTCGAAATGATCAAGTTACATTTTTGGAAATTTATGTCAATTAAACTGGAATTCCGCCAGTCGTGCCTGTATTTACGCCTGCCATGGTCCCAGCCGGACGCCTTGGTACAGAGCCGCTTTTGGATCGCATGATATTTTTCCGAGACATCAAATACGACCCAAGGAACCATAACTAACTCTTCAAAATGATCAAGTTACATTTTTCGGCATTTTATGGCAATTAATCTGGAATTCTGCCAGTCGTGCCTCTATTATCGCCTGCCATGGTCCAGGTCAGACGCCTTGGTACTGACCCGGTACTGGATCGCGTGATATTTGTACGGGAAATCAACTACGACCCAAGGAACTATAACCAATGCTTCGAAATGATCAAGTAACATTTTTTGGCATTTTATGGCAATTAAACTGGAATTTCGCAAGTCGTGCCTGTATTATCGCCTGCCATGGTCCAGGCCTGACGCCTTGGTACAGAGCCGATACCGGATTGCATGATATTTGTTCGGGACATCAAATACGACCTAAGGAACGATAACCAACTCTTCGAAATGATCAAGTTACATTTTTTGGCATTTTATGGCAATTAAACTGGAATTTCGCAAGTCGTGCCTGTATTATCGCCTGCCATGGTGCAAGCCGGACGCCTTGGTAGGGAGCCGGTACCAGATCGCATGATATTTGTTCGGGACATCAAATACTACCCAAGGAACTATACCCAACACTTCGAAATGATCATGTTACATCTTTTGGCATTTTATAGCAATTAAACTGGAATTCCGCCAGTCGTGCCTGTATTATCGCCTGCCATGGTCCAGGCCGGACGCCTTCGTACAAAGTCGGTACCGGATTGCATAATATTTTTCCGGTAAATCAATATGGCCTAAGGAACCATAACCAATACTTCGAAATGATCAATTTACATTTTTGGCATTTTCTGGAAATAAAACAGGAACTCCGCTAATCGTGCCTGTATTATCGTCTGCCATGGTCCATGCCGGACGCCTTGCTATGGAGCCGGTACCGGATCGCATGATATATGTTGGGGACATCAAATACAACCCAAGGAACCATATATAACGCTTCGAAATGATCAAGTTACATTTTATGGCATGTTATAGCAATTAAACTGGAATTTCGCTAGTCGTTATTATCGCCTGCCATGGTCCAGGCCGGACGCCTTGGTACGGAGCCGGTACCGGATCGCATGATTTTTTTCTGGGGCATCTAATACGACCCAAGGAACCATAACCAACGCTTCGAAATGATCAAGTTAAATTTTTTTTTGTATTTTATGGCAATTAAACTGGAATTCCGCAAGTCGTGCCTGTACTATCGCCTGCCATGGTCCCAGCCGGATGCCTTGGTACGGAGCCGGTATCGGATCGCATGATATTTGTCCGGGACATCAAATACAACCCAAGGAACCATAACCAACACTTCGAAATGATCACGTTACATTTTTTTTTACATTTTGATGGCGATTAAACTGGAATTCCGCAAGTCGTGCCTATATTATCTCATGCCAAGGTCCCAGCCGGATGCCTTGGTACGGAGCCGGTACCAGAATGCATGATATTTGTCCGAGACATCAAATATGACACAAGGAACCGTAACTAGCGCTTCGAAATGATAAAGTTAAATTTTTTTGCATTTTATGGCAATTAAACTGCAATTCCGCAAGTCGTGCCTGTATTATCGCTTGCCATGGTCCAGGCCGGACGCCTTGGTACGGAGCCGGTACCGGATCACCTGATATTTTTTCGGGACATCAAATACGAACCAAAGAACCATAACCAATGCTTCGAAATGATCAAGTTACATTTTTTGGCATTTTCGGGTGATTAAAAAGGAATTCCGCCAGTCGTGCCTTTATTATCGCCTGCCATGGTCCAGGCCGGACGCCTTGGTACGGAACCGGTACCGGATTTTATGATATTTGTCTGGGAAATCAAATACAACCCAAGGAACCATAATTAACGCTTCGAAATGATGAAGTTACAGTTTTGGCATTTTATTGATTTTAAACTAAAATTCTACTAGTCGTGCTTGTATTATCGCCTTCCATGGTCCAGGCCGGACGCCTTGGTATGGAGCTGGTACCGGATCGCATAATATTTGTACGGAACATCAAATACGACCCAAGGAACCATAACCAACGCTTCGAAATGATCACGTTACATTTTTTTTGCATTTTATGGCAATTAAACTGGAACTCCGCTAGTCGTGCCTGTATTATCGCCTACCATGATCCATGCCGGACTCCTTGGTACGGAGCCTGTACCGTATCGCATAATATATTTATGGGACATCAAATACGACCCAAGGAACCATTACCAATGCTTCTGAAATGATCAAGTTACATTTTTTGGCATTTTATGGGAATTAAACTTGAATTCCACCAGTAGTGCCTGTATTGTCGCCTACCATGGTCCAGGCCGGACGCCTTGGTACGGAGCCGGTCGATAGCTTGATATTTTTCCGGGACATGAAATACGACCTAAGGAACCATAACCAACGCTTCGAAATGATCAAGTTACATTTTTTGGCATTTTATGGCAATTAAACTTGAATTCCGCCAGTCGTGCCTGTATTATCGCCTACCATGGTCCAGGCCGGACGCCTTAGTACATAGCCGGTACCGGATTGCATGATATTTGTCCGGGACATCAAATACGACCCAAGGAACCATAACCAATGCTTCGTAATGATCACGTTACATTTATTTTGCATTTTATGGCAATTAAACTGGAACTTCGCCAGTCGTACCTGTATTATCGCCTGCCAGGGTCCCGACCGGACGCCTTTGTACGGAGCCGGTACCAGATCGCATGATATTTGTCCGGGACATCAAATACGACCCAAGGAACCATAACTAACGCTTTGAAATGATCAAGTTACATTTTTTGGATTTTTTGGCAATTAAGCTGGAATTCCGCTAGTGGTGCCTGTATTATCGCCTACCATGGTCCAGGTCAGATGCCTTGGTACGGAGCCAGTACCGGATCACATGATATTTTTCCGGGACATCAAATACGACCCAAGGAACCATAAGTAATGCTTCGAAATGATCAAGTTACATTTTTAGGTATTTTATGGCAATTAAACTCGAATTCCGCTAGTCGTGCGTGTATTATCGCCTACCAAGGTCCAGGACGAACGCCTTGGTACGTAGTCGGTATCGGATCGCATGATGTTTGTCCGGGACATCAAATACATCCCAAAGAACCATAACCTACGCGTCAAAATGATCACGTTACCTTTTTTTTTTGCATTTTATGGGAGTTAAACTGGAATTCAGCCAGTCGTGCCCGTATTATCGCCTGCCATAGTTCAGGCTGGACGCCTTGGTACGGAGCCAGTACTGGATCACATGATATTTGTCCGGGACATCAAATTCGACCCAAGGAACCATAACTATCGCTTCGAAATGATCAATTTACATTTTTTGGCATTTTATCTCAATTAAACTGGAATTCCGCCAGTCGTGCCTGTATTATCACCTGCCATGGTCCAGTCCGGATGCCTTGGTACTAAAGCGGTACCGGATCTCATGATATTTGGCCAGGACATCAAATACGACCAAAGGAACCATAACCAACTCTTCGAAATTATCAAGTTAAATGTTTTGGCATCTTATGGCAATTAAACTTGAATTCCGCCAGGTGTGCCAGTATTATCGCCTGCCATGGTCCAGGCTGGACGCCTTAGTACGTAGCCGGTACCGGATTGCATGATATTTGTCCGCTAAGTCAAATACGACCCAAGGATCCATAAACAACGATTCGATATAATCACGTTACACTTTTTGGCATTTTTTGGCAATTTTAACGGGAATTCCGCCAGTCGTGCATGTATTATCGCCTACCATGGTCCAAGTCGGACGCCTTGGTACAAAGCCAATACTGAATCTCATGATATTATTCCGAGAAATAAAATACAACCCAAGGAACTATAACCAATGCTTCAAAATGATCAAGTTACATTTTTTGGTATTTTATGGCAATTAAACTAGAATTCTGCCAGTCGTGCCTGTATTATCGCATGCCATGGTCCAGGCCGGATGCCTTGGTACGGAGGTGGTACCGGATCTCATGATATTTGTCTGGGACATCAAATAAGACCCAAGGAACCATAACCAACCCTTCAAAATTACCAAGTTACATTTTTAGGCATTTTATAGTAATTAAACTTGAATTCCGCCAGTCGTGCCTGTATTATCACCTGCCATGGTCCAGGCAGAACGCCTTGGTACGGAGCCGGTACCAGATCGTATAATATTTGTCAAGGAGATTAAATACTACACAAGGAACCATAGCTAACGCTTCGAAATGATCAAGTTACATTTTTTAGCATTTTATGGCAATTAAACTGGAATTCCGTCAGTCGTGCCTGTATTATCGCCTGCCATGGTCCAGGCCGGACGCCTTGGTACAGAGCCGGTACCGGATCGCATGATATTTTTCCGGGACATCAAATACTACCCAGGGAACCGTAACCAACGCTTAGAAATGATCAAGATACGTTTTTTGGCATTGTATGGCAATGATACTGGAATTCCGCCAGTCGTGATTGAAGTATCCCCTGCCATGGTACAGGGCGGACGCTCTGGTACGGAGCCGTTCTGGTTCGGAGCCGGTACCAGATCTCATGATATTTGTCCGAGATATCAAATACGACCCAAGGAACCATAACCAACGCTTTAAAATGATAAAGTTAAATTTTTTTGCATTTTATGGAAATTAAACTGGAATTCTGTCAATCGTGCCTGTATTATCGCCTGCCATGATCCATGCCCGACGCCTTGGAACGAAGTCGGTACAGGATCGCATGATATTTGTTCGGGACATCAAATACGACTCAAGGAACAATAACCAACACTTTGAAATGATGAAGTTATATTTTTTGGCATTTTATGGCAATTAAATTGGAATTCCGCCAATCGTGCCTGAAGTATCGCTTGCCATGGTACAAGCTGGACGCTTTGGTACAGAACCGGTACCGGATCGCATGATATACCGGATCTCATGATATTTGTCCGAGATGTTAAATACGACCCAAGGAACCATAACCAACGCTTTGAAATGATAAAGTTAAATTTTTTGGCATTTTATGGAAATTAAACTGGAATTCTGTCAATCGTGCATGTATTATTGCCTGCCATGATCCATGCCGGACGCCTTGGAACGGAGTCTGTACAGGATCGCATGATATTTGTCCGGGACATCAAATACGACTCAAGGAACCATAACCAACGCTTTGAAATGATGAAGTTACATTTTTTGGCATTTTATGGCAATTAAATTGGAATTCCGCCAATCGTGCCTGAAGTATCGCTTGCCATGGTCCAGGCTAGACGCTTTGGTACAGAACCGGTACCGGATCGCATGATATTTGTCCGGGACATCAAATAAGACCCAAGGAACCATAACCAACGCTTCGAAATGATTAAGTTAGATTTTTTTGGCATTTTATGGAAATTAAACAAGAATTCTTCTAGTCGTGTCTGTATTATCGCCTGCTATGTTCCAGGCCGGACGCCTTGGCATGAAGCCGGTACCGGATCACATGATATTTGTCTGGGACATCAAATAGGACCTTAGGAACCATAACCAATGCTTCAAAATGATCAAGTTACATTTTTTGGCATTTTATGGCAATGAAACTGGAATTCCGCCAGTCGTGCCTGTATTATCGCCTGCCATGGTCCAGGCCGGACTCCTTAGTACGGAGCCATTACCAGATCGCATGATATTTGTCCGAGACATCAAATACGACCCAAGGAACCATAACCAACATTTCAAAATGATCACGTTACATTTTTTGGCATTTTATGGCAATTAAACTGGAATTGCGCAAGTCGTGCCTGTATTATCGCCTGCCATGGTCCAGGCCGGACGCCTTGGTATAGAGCCGATAGCGAATCTTGTGATATTTGTCTAGGACATAAAATACAACCCAAGGAACCATAACCAACACTTAGAAATCATCAATTTACATTTTTTGGCATTTTATGGCAATTAAACTGGAATTCCGCCAGTCGTCCCTGTATTATCGCCTACAATGCTCCAGGCCAGACGCCTTGGTACAGAGCCAGTACCGGATCGCATGATATTTCTCCGGGACATCAAATACAACCCAAGGAACCATAACCGACATTTCAAAATTATCACGTTACATTTTTTGGCATTTTATGGCAATTAAACTGGAATTCCGCCAGTCGTGCATGTATTATCGCCTGCCATGGTCCAGGCTGGGCGCCTTGGTACGGTACCGGATCATATGATATTTTTTCGGGATATCAAATACGACCCAAGGAACCATAACCAATATTTCAAAATGATCACGTTACATTTTTTGGCATTTTATGGCAATTAAACTGGAATTGCGCAAGTCGTGCCTGTATTATCGCCTGCCATGGTCCAGGCCGGACTCCTTTATACGGAGCCATTACCAGATCGCATGATATTTGTCCGAGACATCAAATACGACCCAAGGAACCATAAGAAATATTTCAAAATGATCACGTTACATTTTTTGGCATTTTATGGCAATTAAACTGGAATTGCGTAAGTCGTGCCTGTATTAGCGCCTGCCATGGTCCAAGCCGGACGCCTTGGTATAGAGCCGATACCGGATCTCGTGATATTTGTCTAGGACATAAAATACGACCCAAGGAACCATAACCAACGCTTCGAAATGATCAATTTACATTTTTTGGCATTTTATGGCAATTAAAGTGGAATTCCGCCACTCGTGCCTGTATTGTCGCCTACAATGGTCCAGGTCAGACGCCTTGGAACGGAGTAGGTTCCGGATCGCATGATATTTTTTCGGGACATCAAATACGACCCAAGGAACCATAACCAACGCTTCGAAATGATCAAGTTACAGTTTTTGGCATTTTATGGCAATTAAACTGGAATTCTGCCAGTCGTGCTTGTATTATCGCCTGCCATGGTCTAGGCCGGACGCCTTGGTACGGAGCCGGTATCGGATCGCATGATATTAGTCTGGGACAGCAAATACGATCCAAAGAACCATAACCAATGCTTCGAAATGATGAAGTTACATTTTTTGGCATTTTGTGGCAATTAAACTGGAATTCCGCCAGTCGTGCATGTATTACCGCCTGCCATGGTCCAGGCCTGACGCCTTGGTACGGAGCCGATACCGGATGGCATGATATTTGTCCGGGACATCAAATAAGACCCAAAGAACCATAACCAATGTTTCGAAATGATCAAGTCACATTTTTTGGCATTTTATAGCAATTAAATTGGAATTCCGCCAGTCGTGCCTGTACTATCGCCTGCCATGTCCAGGCCGAACGCCTTGGTATGGAGCCGGTACCAGATCACATGATATTTTTTCGGGACATCAAATACTACCCAAGGAACTATAACCAACACTTCGAAATGATCAAGTTACATTTTTAGGCATTTTATGGCAATTAAAGTGGAATTCCGCCAGTCGTGCCTGTATTATCGCCTGCCATAGTCCAGGCCGGACGCCTTGGTATGAAGGCGGTACTAGATCGCATGATATTTTTCCAGCACATCAAATACGACCCAACAAACAATAACCAACGCTTTAAAATGATCGAGTTACATTTTTCTCATTTTATGGCAATGAAACTAGAATTACGCTAGTCAGGCCTGTATTATCACTTGCCATGGTCCAGGCCGGACGACTTGGTACGGAGCTGTTACTAGATCACATGATATTTTTCTAGGAAATCAAATACGACCCAAGGAACCATAACCAACGCTTAGAAATGATCAAGTTACATTTTTTGGCATTTTCTGGCAATGAAACAGGAATTCCGCCTGTCGTGCATGTTTTATCGCCTGCCATGGTCCAGGTCGGACGCCTTGGTACGGAGCCGATACCGCATCGCATGATTTTTTTTGGGACATCAAATACTACCCAAGGAACCATACCTAACGCTTCGAAATGTTCAAGTTACATTTTTGGCATTTTATGGCAATTAAACTAGAATTTCGCCAGTCGTTATTATCGCCTCCTATGGTCCTGGCCGGACGCTTTCGCACGGAGCCGGTACCGGATCACATGATATTTGTCCGGTACATCAAGTATGACACACGGAACCATAACTAACGCTTCGAAATGATCAAGTTACATTTTTGGCATTTTATGGCAATTAAACTAGAATTTCGCCAGTCGTTATTATCGCCTCCTATGGTCCTGGCCGGACGCTTTCGCACGGAGCCGGTACCGGATCACATGATATTTGTCCGAGACATCTAATACGACCCAAGGAACCATAACCAACGCTTCGAAATGATCAAGTTACATTTTTTGGCATTTTATGGCATTTAAACTGGAAATCCGCCAGTCGTGCTTGTATTTACGCCTGCCATGGTCCCGACCGGACGCCTTGGTACGGAGCCGGTTTCGGATCGCATGATATTTGTCCGGTACATCAACTATGACACACGGAACCATAACTAACGCTTCGAAATGATCAAGTTACATTATTTGGCATTTTATGGCAATTAACCTGGAATTCTGCCAGTCGTGCCTGTATTATCGCCTGCCATGGTCCAGGTCGGACGCCTTGGTACTAAGCCGGTATCGGATCGCATGATATTTGTATGGAACATCAAATACGACCCAAGGAACTATAACCAATGCTTCGAAATGATCAAGTTACATTTTTTGGCATTTTATGGCAATTAAACTGGAATTCGGCCAGTCGTGCCTGTATTATCGCCTGCCATGGTCCAAGCCGGACGCCTTGGTACGGAGCCGGTACCGGATCACATGATATTAGTTCGGGACAGCAAATACGACCCAAGGAACCATCACAAATGCTTCTAAATGATAAAGTTATATTTTTTGGCATTTTATGGCAATTAAACTGGAATTCCACAAGTCGTGCCTGTATTATCGCCTGCCATGGTCCAAGCCGGACGCCTTGGTACGGAGCCGGTACCGGATCGCATGATATTTGTCCGGGACATCAAATACGACCCAAGGAATGATAACCAATGCTTCGAAATGATCGAGTTACATTTTTTGGCATTTTATGGCAATTAAATGTGAATTTCGCCCGTCCTGCATGTATTATCGCCTGCCATGGTCCAAACCGGACGCCTTGGTAGGGAGCTGGTACTAGATCGCATGATATTTTTTCGGGATATCAAATACTACACAATGAACTATAACCAACACTTCGAAATGACCATGTTACATTTTTTGGCATTTTATAGCATTTAAACTGGAATTCCGCCAGTCGTGCCTGTATTATCGCCTGCCATGGTCCAAGCCGGACGCCTCGGTACGAAGTCGGTACTGGATCGCATGATATTTTTCGAGGACATCAAATACGACCCAAGGAACAATAACCAACGCTTCAAAATGATCAAGTTACATTTTTGGCATTTTATGGCAATTAAACTGGAATTCCACCAGTCAGGCTTGTATTATCGCCTACCATGGTCCCGGCCGGACGCCTTAGTACGGAGCCGTTATCGGATCGTATGATATTTGTCTGGGAAATCAAATATGACCCAAGGAACCATAACCAACATTTCGAAATGATCAAGGTACATTTTTTTACATTTTANNGTACCTTGATCATTTCGAGGACATCAAATACGACCCAAGGAACAATAACCAACGCTTCAAAATGATCAAGTTACATTTTTGGCATTTTATGGCAATTAAACTGGAATTCCACCAGTCAGGCTTGTATTATCGCCTACCATGGTCCCGGCCGGACGCCTTAGTACGGAGCCGTTATCGGATCGTATGATATTTGTCTGGGAAATCAAATATGACCCAAGGAACCATAACCAACATTTCGAAATGATCAAGGTACATTTTTTTACATTTTATGGCAATTAAACTGGAATTCCGTTAGTCGTGCCTGTATTATCGCCTACCATGGTCCCAGCCGGATGCCTTGGTACGGAGCCAGTACCGGATCGCATGATATTTGTCCGTGACATCAAATATAACCTAAGGAACCATAACCAACGCTTCGAAATGATCACGTTACATTTTTTTTGCATTTTATGGCAATTAAACTGGAATTCCACTAGTCGTGCCTGTTTTATCGCCTGCCATGGTCCCAGCCGAATGCCTTGGTACGGAGCCGGTACCGGATCGCATGATATATTTACGGGACATCAAATACGACCGAAAGAACCATAACCAATGCTTCTGAAATGATCAAGTTACATTTTTTGGCATTTTCTAGCGATTAAACAAGAATTCTGCCAGTCGTGCCTTTATTATCGCCTACCATGGTCCAGGCCGGACGCCTTGGTACGGAGCCGGTACCGGATCGCATAATATTTGTCCGGGACATCAAATACGACCCAAGGAACCATAACCAATGCTTCGAAATGATCACGTTACATTTTTTTTGCATTTTATGGAAATTAAACTAGAACTCCGCCAGTCGTGCCTGTATTATCGCCTGCCATGGTCCCGGCCGGACGCCTTGGTACGGATCCGGTACCCGATCGCATGATATATTTACGAGACATCAAATACGACCCAAAGAACCATAACCAACGCTTCTAAAATGATCAAGTTACATTTTTTGGCATTTTATGGCAATTAAACTGGAATTCCGCCAGTGGTGCTTGTATTATCGCCTACCATGGTCCAGGCCGGACGCCTTGGTACGGAGCCGGTACCGAATTTCATGATAAATATACGGGACATCAGATACAACCCAAAGAACCATAACCAACGCTTCGAAATTATAGAGTTACATTTTTTGGCATTTTCTGGCGATTAAACAGGAATTCTGCCAGTTGTGCCTTTATTATCGCCTACCATGGTGTAGGCCGAACGCCTTGGTACGGAGCCGGTACAGGATTGCATGATATTTGTCCGGGACATCAAATACGACCCAAGGAACCATAATTAACGCTTCAAAATGATCAAGTTATAGTTTTGGCATTTTATGGCAATTAAACTCGAATTCCGCCAGTCGTTCCTATATGATCTCCTACCTTGGTACAGGTCGGACACCTTGGTATGTAGCCGGTACCGGATCACATAATATTTGTCCGGGACATCAAATACTACCCAAGGAACCACAACCAACGCTTCGAAATGATCAATTTAATTTTTTTGGCATTTTATCTCAATTAAACTGGAATTCCGCCACTCGTACCTGTATTATCGCCCGGCCATGGTCCAGTCTGGACGCCTTGGTACGGAACCGGTACTGGATCTCATGATATTTGCCAGGACATCACATACGACTAAAGGAACCATAACCAACTCTTCGAAATTATCAAGTTAAATTTTTGGTATTTTATGGCAATTAAACTGGAATTCCGTCAGTCGTGCCTGTATTATCACCTACCATGGTCCAGGCCGGACGCCTTGGTACGGAACCGGTACTGGATCTCATGATATTTGCCAGGACATCACATACGACTTAAGGAACCATAACCAACTCTTCGAAATTATCAAGTTAAATTTTTGGTATTTTATGGCAATTAAACTGGAATTTCGCTAGTCGTGCCTGTATTATCGCCTGCCATGGTCCAGGCCAGACGCCTTGGTACGTAGCTGGTATCGGATCGCATGATATTTATCCGGGACATCAAATACCACCCAAGGAAGCATAACTAATGCTTTCAAATGATCACGTTACATTTAATTTTCATTTTATGGCCATTAAACTAGAATTCCGCTAGTCGTGCGTGTATTATCGCCTGCTATGGTCCTAGCTGGATGCCTTGGTACGGAGCCGGTACTGGATCGCATGATATTTGTCCGGGACATCAAATACAACCCAAGGAATCATAACTAGCGCTTTAAAATGATCAAGTTACATTTTTGGCATTTTATGATTATTAAACTGGAATTCCGCTAGTTGTGCCTGTATTATCGCCTGCCATGGTCCAGGCGGAATGCCTTGGTACGAAACCGGTACCGGATCACATGATATTTATTCGGGACGTCAAATACGACCCAAAGAACCATAACCAACACTTCAAAATGATCAAGTTAATTTTTTTGGCATTTTATGGCAATTAAACTGGAATTCCGCCAGTCGTGTCTGTATTATCGCCTGCCATGGTCCCGGCCGGATGCCTTGGTAAGGAGCCTGTACCGGATTGCATGATATTTGTCCGGGACATAAAATACGAACCAAGGAACCATAACTTACGCTTTGAAATGATCAAGTTAGATTTTTTGGCATTTTATGGCAACTAAACTGGAATTCCGCTAGTCGTGCCAGTATTATCACCTACCATGGTCCATGCCGGATGCCTTGGTACGGAGCCGGTACCTAATCGCATGATATTTTCTCGGGATACCAAATAATACCCAAGGAACCATAACCAACGCTTCGGAATGATCAATTTAAATTTTTTGGCATTTTATCGCAATTAAACTGGAATTCCGCCAATCGTGCTTGCATTATCGCCTGCCATGGTCCAGGTCGGATGCCTTGGTACGAAGCTGGTACCGGATCGCATGATATTGGTCCGGGACATCAAATACGACCCAAGAAACCATAAACAACGCTTCGAAATCATGAAGTTACATTTTTTTTGAATTTTATGGCAATTAAACTGGAATTCCACTAGTCGTGCCTGTATTATCGCCTGACATGGTCCCAGCCGGATGCCTTGGTACGGAGCCTGTACCGGATCGCATGATATTTTTCTGGGACATCAAATACAACCCAAGGAACCATAACTAACACTTCGAAATGTTAAAGTTACATTTTTGGCATTTTGTGGCAATTAAACTGGAATTTCGCCAGTCGTTATTATCGCCTACTATGGTCCTGGCCGGACGCCTTCGTACGGAGCCGGTACCAGATCGCATGATATTTTTCCGAGACATCTAATATAACCCAAGGAACCATAACTAACGCTTCGAAATGTTAAAGTTACATTTTTGGTATTTTGTGGCAATTAAACTGGAATTTCGCGAGTCGTTATTATCGCCTCCTATGGTCCTGGCCGGACGCCTTTGTATGGAGCCGGTACCAGATCGTATGATATTTTTCTGGGACATATAATACGACCCAAGGAACCATAACCAACGCTTCAAAATGATCACGTTACATTTTTTTTCATTTTATGTTAATTAAACTGGAATTCCTCCAGTCGTGCCTGTATTATCGCCTGCCATAGTTCCGACCGGATGCCTTTGGTACGGAGCCGGTACTGAATCGCATGATCTTTGTTCGGGACATTAAATACGACCCAAGGAACCATAACTAATGCTTCAAAATGATAAATTTACATTTTTTTGAATTTTATGGTAATTAAACTGGAATTCCGCCAGTCGTGCATGTATTATCGCCTGGTATGGTCCAGGCCAGACGCCTTGGTACGGAGCCAGTACCGGATCGTATAATATTTTTTCGGGACATGAAATACTACCCAATGAACCATAACCAACGCTTCTAAATGATCAAATTACATGTTTTGGTATTTTCTGACAATTAAACTGGAATTCCACTAGTGGTGCCTATATTATCACCTCCCGTGGTCCAGGCCGGACGTCTTGGTACTTAGTCGATATTGAATCGCTTGATATTTTTACGGGACATCAAACACGACCCAAAGAACCATAACCAATGCTTCGAAATGATCACGTTACATTTTTTGCATTTTATGGCAGTTAAACTGGAAATCCGCCAGTCGTGCTTGTATTATCGCCTGCCACGGTCCAGGCTAGACGCCTTGGTACAGAGACGGTACCGGATCGCATGATATTTGTCCGGGACATCAAATACGACCCAAGGAACCATAACCAACACTTAAAAATTATCAATTTACATTTTTTGGCATTTTATCGCAATTAAATTGGAATTCCGCCAGTCGTGCCTATAAAATCACCTGCCAAGGTCCAGTCCGGACGCCTTGGTACGGAGCTGGTACCAGATCGCATGATATTTGTCTGGGACTTCAAATACAACCCAAGGAACCATAACTAACGTTTCGAAATGATCACATTACATTTTTTTTTGAATTTCATGGAAATTAAACTGGAATTCCACCAGTCTTGCCTGTATTATCGCCTGCCATGGTCCCAGCCGGATGCCTTGGTACGGAGCCGGTACCGGATCGCATGATATTTGTCCAGGAAATCAAATACAACCCAAGGAACCATAACTAACTCTTCAAAATGATAAAGTTACATTTTGTGGAATTTTATTGCAATTAAACTGGAATTCCGCTAGTCGTGCCTGTATTATCGCCTGCCATGGTCCAGGTCGAATGCCTTGGTGCGGAGCCGGTACCGGATCGCATAATATTTGTCCGGGACATCAAATATGACCCAAGGAACCATAACTAACGCTTCAAAATGATCAAGTTATATTTTTTGGCATTTTATGGCAATTAAACTGAAATTACGCCAATCGTGCATGTATTATCGCCTCCCATGGTCCAGGCCGAATACCTTGGTACGAAGGCGATACCGGATCGCATGATATTTGTTAGGGACATCAAATACGACCCAAATAACCATAACCAACACTTCGAAATGATCAAGTTAATTTTTTTGGCAATTTATGGCAATTAAACAGGAATTCCGCCAGTCGTGTCTTTATTATCGCCTGCCATGGTCCCGGCCAGATGCCTTGGTACGGAGCCGGTACCGGATTGGATGATATTTTTCCAGGACATAAAATACGACCCAAGGAACCATAACTTACGCTTTGAAATGATCAATTTAATTTTTTTGGCATTTTATCGCAATTAAACTAGAATTCCGTCAGTCGTGCTTGTATTATCGCTTGCCATGGTCCAGGCCGGACGCCTTGGTATGAAGCTGGTACCGGATCGCATGATATTCATCCGGGACATCAAATATGACCCAAGGAACCATAACCAACTCTTCAAAATGATCAAGTTACATTTTTTTCGAATTTTATGGCAATTAAACTGGAATTTCGCCAGTCGTGCCTGTATTATCCCCTGCCATGGTCTCAGTCGNTTTTATTTTTGATATTTAATATATAATATATAATTATATATGGATAAAAATAAATTTTATATTCTTAACGGGTTAACGGATTAGCCGTTAAGGAAATTGAATAATCCGCCCCCAATCCGATAAGCCGTTAATTAAAAAATCCCAATCCGTTCCCCGTCCGTTAAACCGTTAATCCGATACCAGTAAGCCATTAAGCTTCGGTTCGGTTCGGTTTTCGGTTTCGGATCGGTTTTGAACACCCCTATCCAGTACCGTATCACATGATATTTGTCTGGGACATCAAATACGACTCAAAGAACCATAACCAACGCTTCGAAATGATCAAGTTAAACTTTTTGGCATTTTATGGCAATTAAAATGGAATTCCGCCAGTCGTGTTTGTATTATCGCCTGGAATGGTCCCGGCCGGATGCCTTGGTACAGAACCGGTATCGGATCACATGATATTTTTCCGGGACATCAAATATTACCCAAGTAACCATAACTAACGCTTCAAAATGATCAAGTTACTTTTTTTGGCATTTTATGGAGATTAAACTGGAATTCCGCCAGTCAGGCCTGTATTATCGCCTGCCACGGTCCAGGTCGGACGCCTTGGTACGGAGCCGGTACCGGATGGCATAATATTTGTCCAAGACATCAAATATGACACAAGGAACCATAACTAACTCTTCGAAATCATAAAGTTACATTTTTTGTCATTTTATGGCAATTAAACTGAAATTTAGCCAGTCGTGCCTGTATTATCGCCTGCCATGGTCCAGGCCGGATGTCTTGGTATGGAGCCAGTACCGGATTGCATGATATTTTTCCGGGACATCAAATAAGACCCAAGGAACCATAACTAACACTTCAAAATGATCAAGTTAGATTTTGTGGCATTTTATGGCAATTAAACTGGAATTCCGCCAGTCGTGCATGTATTATCGCCTACCCTGGTCCAGGCCGAACGCCATGGTATGGAGCCGGTACCGGATCGCACGATACTTTTCCGGGACATCAAATATGACCCAAAGAACCATAACCAACGCTTCGAAATTATCAATTTAAATTCTTTGGGATTTTATGGCAATTAAACTGGAATTCCGCCAGTCGTGTTTGTATTATCGCCTGCAATGGTCCCGACCGGATGCCTTGGTACAGAGCGGGTATCGGATCACATGATATTTGTCCGGGACATCAAATATGACCCAAGGAACCATAACTAACGCTTCAAAATGATCAAGTTATTTTTTTTGGCATTTATGGCAATAAACCTGGAATTCCGCCAGTCATGCTTGTATTATCGCCTGCCATGATCCAGGTCGGACGCCTTGGTACGGAGCCGGTACCGAATGGCATGATATTTGTCCGAGACATCAAATATGACACAAGGAACCATAACTAACTCTTCGAAATGATAAAGTTACATTTTTTGGCATTTTACTACAATTAAACTGGAATTCCGCCAGTCGTGCCTATATTATCGCCTGCCATGGTCCTGGCCGGACGCCTTGGTACGGAGCCGGTACCGGATCGCATGGTATTTTTCCGGGACATCAAATACGACCCAAGGAACCATAACTAACACTTTGAAATGATCGAGTTACATTTTTTGGCATTTTAAGGCAATTAAACTGGAATTACGCCAGTCGTGCTTGTATTATCGCTTGCCATGGTCCAGGTCGGACGCCTTGGTACGAAGCTGGTACCGGATCACATGATATTCGTCCGGGACATCAAATACGACCCAAGGAACCATAACCAACTCTTCAAAATGATCAAGTTACATTTTTTTCAAATTTTATGGCAATTAAATTAGAATTTCGCCAGTCGTGCCTGTATTATCCCCTGCCATGGTCCCAGCCGAATGCCTTGGTACGGAGCCGGTACCAGATCGCATGATATTTGTCCGGGACATCAAATACGACCCAAGTAACCATAACCAACGCTTCGAAATGATCAAGTTACATTTTTTGGTATTTTATGGCAATTAAACTGGAATTTCGCCAGTCGTGCCTGTATTATCGCATGCCATGGTCCAAGCTAGACGCCTTGGTACGGAGCCGGTATCGGATCTCATGATATTTTTCTGGGACATCAAATAAGACCCAAGGAACGTTAACCAACGCTTTGAAATGAGCAAGTTACAATTTTAGGCATTTTAGGGCAATTAAAAAGGAATTCCGTCAGTCGTGCCTGTATTATCGCCTGCTATGGTCCAGGTAGGACGCCTTGGTACGGAGCCGGTACCAGATCGTATGATATTTGTCTGGGACATTAAATACGACACAAGGAACTATAACTAATGCTTCGAAATGATCAAGTTACATTTTTTAGCATTTTCTGGCAATTAAACTGGAATTCCGTCAGCTGTGCCTATGTTATCGCCTGCCATGGTCCAGGCCGGACGCATTAGTACAGAGCCGATAGCGGATCGCATGATATTTTTTAGGGATATAAAATATGACCCAAGGAACCATAACCAACGCTTAGAAATGATTAATTTACATTTTTTGGCATTTCATGGCAATGACACTGGAATTCCGCCAGTTGTGCCTGTATTATCGCCTGCCATGGTCTAGGCTAGACGCCTTGATACAGAGCCGGTACCGGATCGCATGATATTATTCGGGACATCAAGTACGACCCAAGGAACCATAACCAATGCTTCGAAATGATCAACTTACATTGTTTGGCATTTTATGGCAATTAATTTGGAATTCCGCCAGACGTGCCTGTATTATCGCCTGCCATGGTCCATGTCGGACGCTTTGGTACGGAGCCGGTACCGGATTGCATGATATTTGTCTGGGACATTAAATACGACACAAGGAACCATAACTAACGCTTCGAAATGATCATGTTACATTTTTTAGCATTTTATGGCAATTAAACTGGAATTCCATCAGTCGTGCCTGTATTATCGCCTACCATGGTCCAGGTCGGACGCCTTGGTACAAAGCCGGTACCAGATTGCAATATATTTGTCTGGGACATTAAATACGACACAAGGAACCATAACTAA
>ML405212.1:5000-12205 GCA_005239525.1 Nicotiana knightiana | reverse complement strand
AGTGCCACGAGCCTCATCTTATCACCAACACAGGGTACTACATCCCCTGACTGCATTATTTTTCCAACATAGGGTACGACATTCCCCAGTAGCACCTCAGAGTGCCACGAGCCTCATCTTATTGACAAGGGTACTACATTCCCTGGTTGCCTTCCATCATGTTAACATAGGGTACGACATCCCCTATTATCAAAAAGAAAAAAAAAAGAAGAAAAAGAGCCCATTTCTCTTTCAGTTCTTCATTTTGCAATAGCTAAGATAGTTTATTGTTCTTTTTTAACTCACAAAAATTTCCTAAGGCAGACTGGGGCAGAAAATTTTTGTTCGTTTTGTTTTTTTCTGATGGCTTGCAGGTTTTTTCTGCAAAGCACGGATTGAATGTGTAGAAAATTAGGATTCCAGCTCTTGCCAAAGAAAGTGGAACGTTTGATCTCAATACCAGCTGCAACCAGCTTGGACAAAATGCGGAGACACAGGGTCTCAAGATCCATCTTCTTATCACCTGATCAAGAAGCAGGCCTGTGAGAATATTTCATAGTCTGTTACATCGAGAGCATCAAATTTCAGTCTAAAGTCAATGGGGGAAGCATGTCAAGAATCAAGACAAGATTTCAGATGGCATTTAGATAGGAATTTTCTAACTCTTAGATTTCAAGAGCATGTAATTTTCTTTTCATTTTGATGTAATAGTAGGAACCGTGGATCGGAACCTCGACGGAACTTCGCTCGACTCTCTATCTAAGCATTCTCCATCATTCTTTTTTCCATTCGAACTACACGTGACATGATTCCCTTATAACCCGGGATATGTAGGCTGCCTAAAACCAAGGTTCGGTCACATCTTTTTCTTTTATCTTCTTTGCCTTGTTAAACAATAATGAGGTCAAAAATCAGTCACCTCGTTCATTTTCTTTGCCTGAAAACTCTTCAAGTTTCCAAGAAAAGAGGGGCATGCTGTGAACAACTAAGTTTTGACCACACCCAAATTATATATTGTTTTAGTGTAAATATTTTTTTTTAGGTCTAATCTTGATGTTTTAAAGTTTTATATTACTCTTAATAGATTTTATTCGATCTAGTTAAAAGAAAAAATAAATAATAAATACTCACATTCTTAGAGTACAAATTATATGTGTATATATATATATATATATATATATATATATATATATATATGGTTCCTTTTAATTATAATGTTAATAAGTAAGCTATAGAATCTTTTTTAGTATCATTTAAAGTATATGTAAATATTTAATTTTCCTATAATATAAGAAATATTTGGTTAATATTCTTCTTATCTTTATAATTTAATTAATCTTTCAAAAAAAAGAACTTTAGTAGATAAAAAAAATTAATCTGATTTTTTATTTTTTATTTTTATTTTTACTAATCTCATTCCCCACTTTTCTAGCCGAACTCCCCACTATTCAAATCACTCACTACCATATTCCCTTCAAACCCCTCACTTCTCACATAACCCCTTACATCCCCCTCCATATCCCCACTATCCCCTCCATCATCTACACACATTACATATAACACTATCTCATTATAAGAATAGGGAAGAACGGGACAAAAAAAAAGAAGAGAAGAAAAAGGAAGAAAGGAGAAGATTGAAAAGTCAGAAAACAAGAAGATAAAAAAGCAAAAGAAGCCGGAAATAAAAAAAATAAGAAGAACGGAGAACAACCAAAAGAAAAAAAAAGGAAAAGAGGGGAAGGTCTTGAAGAACAAAAAAGAAAAGAGGGAACAAAAGTGAGACAAAAAAGAGAAAGAAAAAAACTGACGGGCAGAAGAGAAAAAAGATAAAAGAAGAAAAAAAGGAAAAAGGGGGAAGGAAGTAACGGATGCAACAAAAAAGGGAAAAGGAAGGAATTGGATAAGAAGAAAGAAAGAATGAGTTCTTCGTTCGCGGTTCCGAATTCGAGGTTCTAGAAAAGTTACATTGCTAGCTTTGGAAATCAGTAGATTGTAGCTGTTAGTTTTTTGAATTCTTCGCAAAAGGTTCCTTATCCTCTTCTCAGTTATGTTAACTTATTGCTGATGTATTGTCAAATGTGTTTATCTGCTTTGCTTAAAAGTCATATATTGCACCATTCGATTGTTGTTGACTTCCTAAATTTAAGTAGGTTAATGTTATTGCCTACTTGTATGTTTAACCTATATCTCATTAGTGTTACTTTCATGTTTCTTTTAGCTTGTAGTTTCTTTGTTTTCTTGGACAATTTTGATAATGAGCAAAGAACAAAAAAAAAGACTTTGTTTGCAGTAAAGTTCTAAAAATGCCATTCTCAATAGCATTAAAGAATGAAGTCTCATGTTCACCTATTTTATTCATGAATATCTTAACATTATGCTTTTATTAAATTTAAAAAAATATATGGTTGCTTAACCGAGATGTTTGGATGATTAATCAGTATATTTTTTGTATAATAGTTAGTATTTGATCTATTATGTTTAGACATCACGGGTTGGTTTATGCCAATATGATAAACTAATCTTAATTTTCTCGCTTTTTTTAAAAAGAAGAAAAGCTTTTGGCTGTTGTTTATTAATAATAATAATAAATATTAGTGCATCAATTATTTCTAGCCGTAATTCTCAAATTGTAGGAAGATCACCGAATTCTTAGTTGTCTTTTTCCTCAACTGTTAACAAGTTATGATCTGAAGTTAATAAAGGAAGAATTGATTTACGTCACGACTTTATGCAAATGAGTTTTTGGCCTAGTTTAATTTAGTAATGGGTAGTTGAATTTTCCTTAAAAAAACTAGAAGGTAAAGAAATTTTGGCCTCAAAAGTATTATGTTAGGCACACGTCTTTAAGTAAAATAAAGATACGTTAGCTTATTTCTTTCATATTGAATAATGACGTACGTACTCCAAAAGTTGAAATATTTCTTGACTTCTAACAACTTCATATTCCATAACTCATGGCCTTAAATTTAATTCAAAAATTAAGATAACTTATAAATGCGTAAGAGAAAGTTTAGACGCACTTTAAATATTAGTCCATGTGTTCATACCCGAACCTTGAATTGATATGCTTAAATAATAAAAGGATCATGTGCGCATTCCGCGTCTCGATGCCTTTGGATTTAAAATGATTATGTTATAACTATGTGTACATTCCGTATCATGGTTTAACATTTAATTTCAAAGAAGTACCTTGTATGCATTCTGCATCTTGGTGAACACAATTAATAAAATATAATAATAAATTAAGCAGTAATAAATAAGCCATAATTAATAAAATACAAGAATAGCTAAAAATTGATTTAAGACTTAGATTAGTCAATAAAGCGACCGTGCTAGAACTACGGGACTCGAGGGGTGCATTACATATTCCCCTCGGTCAATAGAATTCCTTACTCAGTCTTCTATTTTCGTAGACCGTGAATTAGGAGTCAAATCTTCCTTTTGATAAGGGATTCAATAAAAGGTGACTTGGGACACCAAAATTCAATTCCAAGTGGCGACTCTAAATAATAAATAATCCCTTTTCAAAACGTCACTTTAATTAGAAAAACTCTTCTAACTCAACCTCATAATTGGGTTGGGTGAAAAAAAAGAGGTGTGACACCTACATGAGCCGAACGAGTATCCCAGCAGCATGCTATCATACAGCCTTGGGATGTAGCTCACTCCAGGGACTTCGCAGGTGACCCCGTCAGGTCCATTATTGATCACAGGCATGGACCTTACCGGAGAGGATTGGGATGCATACTTCCTACGGCCATCGACCGCTGCTGAGGATCGGCCGACCCGAGATTTGGATAGTGGGCGTCGGCTGAGTTATGGCTCATCATCACAGGCGCATGTATGGTTTTATTAGTATTAAATTTAAATTTGTTTTTACTTTTCTTATTTATTTTACATAATTTTATTAATTTTCTTATTAAGTCTTCATGCTCGCCCGTCACGGAGGCCCCTTCATGCGATGCTGATATGGCTGCAACGGATGATTATATTTAGGAGCCCGACGAGACCATGGTAAGACAATTTAAATTGTTGTGACTTAATATATACTTTCTATACTGAGCTAACTTATTCTTCTGTAGGTTTCTACTGGACCGGCGACCCCTTCTACCGATCCTGCCAGCACCACTGATGATCATGATGAGGATGATCCTGATAGCGTAGCCGGGCGGGATGGGATGCACCTCAGGCCAGCGGGTGCGTTGAAGCACATAGGATGTGGGACACATTGATTTTTTTTTTGTATTTTATGTAAATATTATTTTATGTAAATAATAACAACAATTTTTATGTTTACATAATATGCGCATTATGTTTTTATTTCCCCGTTCCTTCTTTATTTTAATACTACAACACAAACACAAACATAGCAACTTAACATAATTTAAATTCAATACAACTAATGAAAATACATGACACGGGAAACATAAAGATAAAGTAGTACACTCAACACATACATGTCATTTTTTAGTCAGTGCCATCCATTATTTTCTACTCCAACCAGCTAAATTTATCTTCTAGCTTATTTTTTTCCAATTCTGTCTCTTTCAGTTTCTCCTTCACCTCCGCAATTTCTCATTTATATTCTCTTTCATATTCCCACTATTTTAAGGTCAAATTATGAAGATACTGCAAAGATCGTTTGTAGCATTCCTGATTACAGGGATCATCAATCCATACCTCAAAATTGAAAAACGTTTCATCGGGAACCCTATAAAACTTGTTCACACACATCCAGTAGCGGCGTCCAACTTTACCATCATCCCAAAATTCATTCATCATGCATTTTTTACTGCACTAGCACCTTGGTACATAAAGGCGTTCAGACATTTGTTAAAGCGTAAAAAAAAACCTTGCTTTTATGGAAAGTTTTGCTATTGGTTATTGTTAAGCGCAGAAAATACTAGAATGCGCCCGTTATTTATAGGCAAGGCAACACACATAACATAGTATTTAACCGCGCTATCTATTCACATAATGTAGATTTTAACCTCGCTATGCTTTGTGTGTTAAAGATTTTGCCGGATACAAAACAGCTTAATACACATAACTTAGTATTTAACCACGCTATATATATTCACATAACGTAGTATTTAACCGCGCTATATTTATTCATATATTTATCAAAAATCTACCTTTAACTCAACTATTTTTGAACTATATTTATCAAATATATTCACATATTTTTTTGTTTTTTAATCCAATACTATTTTTTATTACATGAACGGGAGGGAGAAATGCACTAATTTACTCAGCTGGAAAATGTTAAATATTAATAAGATTTAACAACAACGGAAACATAATTTTATTTGATACATCTTGAAACATAAACAAAACAGCTACTTATTACAACATAAACCCATTAATAGTTGGGCACATTAGAAGAACACCCACCACGAGCTTGATTACCACCGCCACCCAAACCAGCCGAAGGACATTTTCGATGGTCGTGTTCTGTTTGCGAGCATATACCACATTTGCGCGCATAAATGGTATCGCTAACATCCATTTGGTTCCGTATACGCATTCTCTTCTGCACTTTTATTCGGCGCAAATAGTCCTTGTTACACACCATTTTAAATGGTTCCGGCGGCCAATAGTGCTCAGCACTCACTGGCTGCAACTACCCACTATAGGTGTTTAAGTAAGCAGCAACACTATATTGTTTATCAACGTAGTTGGTTGGCCCTAAACCAATATGTTGAAAGAACCTGAAGGCATGTGAGCACGGCATGTGGTAGATGGACCATTTACCACAAGAGCATAACCTTCTAGATTCATTTATGGTATGTACATTATTCCCTCGGTTTTGGTGGATAGCAGTGCGAACTTCAAAAGACATTTTGTTGTGATCATACTGAAAAAATGAATGCCAATGTGCACGCCGCCTGTATTTCTCAAATCTCTTCATCGGCAGTGGCATAAATTCAACACCCCTTATCCATCAATGACGTTGCATCTGCAGCCCTTTCAACAAACCTTTCCGCCATCTGCTTGAATGACATCCGCACCATGGCAGTGACAGGCAATCCTCTTGTCGACTTCAATAACCCGTTGAAAGACTCTGACACGTTCATAGTCATAATTCCCCATTTTCTTCCACCATCCGCATACAAATTCCACTTGTGAAGCTCATGTCGCATCAACCAATGATAGGGTCTCTCGTCTTCCTGCCTGATAGATTCCATGTGCCTACGAAATTTATGCTCTTGGTGGTCTGTTGCTTCCATCCATATCAAATCATGCAGATCCTTGTTGGGATGTGCCTTCTGGAAATTCGCCTTAAAGTGCCTCACACAGTAACGATGGTAGGCATTATGTTCTTTCCATGCAGGAAAGTTCTCTACAGAACTTAAGATACCACCATGCCGTTCAGATATTAGACAAATATCGGAATGATGTTTGACAATGTGCTCTTTCAAATGGTTCAAAAATAGTGTCCACGTCTCTTGGCTTTCATTGGCACAAATAGCAAAAGCTAGAGGAAATATTTGACCATTAGAATCTACTGCAACGACTATCAACAACTTGATATCATACTTTCCATAGACATGAGTTTCGTCTGCGGAAAACCATCAATTGCTGGTTTAAATGCCCAGAACACGTAATTGAATATATATTTCTAGTTTTCCCGGACTCCGCTCAAGCTTCCATTCAACAACCATCCCGGGGTTAAAGTGTTGCAGTGCGGCTATGTACCTGGGTAGAGCTGCAAATGACTTATCCCAGTTACCGTAAACAATTTCAAACGCATGTTTGCGACCGAGAAATGCCTTTCTTTTGGTAATGGTATGGCCATATTCCTAGTGGACTGATGTAATGTACTCTTTGATTTTATAACTTATGGACTCTTCAAGGTGTGGAATAAGGACAAGATAAATCAAGTCAATATCCAAGTTGAAGGCCGAAGCCTTGCTTCGGATGGAGGCCGAAGCACCACGGCCGCACCGCTCCCCGGTGTTTAAATAAGTTCGCGGATCATTCTGCTTTGCAGGTTTTGACAATGATCCTTCCGCAGGTTCACCTACGGAAACATTGTTACAAATTCTCCTTCCTCTACCTTAAGAGAGTCGTAGTTACTCCCCCCGTTTACCCGCGTTTGGTTGAGTTTCTTCACTTTGACATTCAGAGCACTGGGCAGAAATCACATTGCATAAACATCCGCAGGGACAATCGCAATGCTTTATTTTAATTAAATAGTCGGATTCCCCTTATCCGTACTAGTT
>ML405210.1:0-79675 GCA_005239525.1 Nicotiana knightiana | reverse complement strand
CAGGATTATATTTGCAACGCCCGCTTAGTCTTCTACAAGACATAGTTGAGCGTGATCAATGGATCTGGACATGGATCTTGTCTGATGTGGATGTTATGCGGCAGATGGTAATAGAGGTTCCAGCTGAGGGGAACCTTTTCAAGAAAATGGGTAAGCCCGAAGTGTGGCTCAAGCCTTTGATAGGTCCCACTGAGAAAGCCAAGCTAGCCAGCCATAATGCTCTTACATGGGCCAATGAAGTAGTGCATACCTCTTTGAAGTTATGATGTAGGTTATCCTCTTTCATTTTCGTATATGAAATTTATCATATCTAATTGGTTTATTTCTTGTAGATTAATCTTATAGGCATGGAGCTTATGAAGTGGAACTCAAATACGGATCAGGAGACAAAAGAGTTGCAGGCCGATGCTGATAATTGGAAAGCACAATATGATAGCCTAAGGATTGACACAGATGCCTTATAAGAGGAAAGGAGTACCTTGAAGCGGCAGATGAGGCTCAAGGCGGCAGAACTGACAGTAGAGAAGGCTTCTTCCAGTTAGGCTGATAAAGACAAGAGTGTTCTGGAGTCCTCGTTTGCTGAGCAGCTGCCCCGCGCCTCAGAGGAGATTAGACTTGAAAAACTTGTTGGGGCAGAAGGAGGAATACTCAGGCGAGCTCGTGCAATCACTCACTCATACTCAAGAGGACCTTAGTAAGGCTTTAGATAAAGTTCAAACTCTGGAGGAGTCGATTGTACCGTTAAGGTCCGCCCATGAAGCTGCTGAAGCAGAGAAGGACGGATTGAGAGTTGAGCTTCAAGTATGGGCAAGGGATTATGAAGATCTTGAAGAGATAGCTGCTGTTGATGTGAGCTGGGCGTATATGAATTCTCGCCTTGAAACATTGACGTAAATGAGTCAAGAGGGTTTCGACCTTAGTGCTAAAATAGCTAAAACTAAGAAAGCCATGGAGAAGGCTCAACAAAGTCATAATCTCTCTTCACCTGATGGTGAGACTCCAGCTGCTCGCGCCTCTTCATCCCTAGTTTCTCCCGCTCCTTCTGCCAGTGAAGTCAACCCCCCTCCTGAAGAAGTTTAGTTGGTTCACCCCTTTTTTTTTCTTTGTCTCAATTAGTGGTTACCCCCAGCCCCATCGGGGTAAATTTGGATCTCTTTAAAGTCCCCAAATGACAACTTAGGGGCACCTCAATGTATAAAAATTCTATACGGCTAAGTATAAGTTAATACTTAGTTTTTACTTAGCCGTTTTAATATATTAATGCTAGTATGACTTTTGTTGAGTTTCTGTATCACTCTTTAAGTCTTTTGCATGTTTCATTTTTTGAGGTTTTAGTTTTACCTCTGAGTTTTGCATGTAGAATGCTTTAGATTACTCGTACCTTTTTGTAATAGGCACGGTGTCATATTAAATGTGTGCCTTTTTGTTGTAGGCATAATTTATGGAAGAGGGCCCTTTATGATTGACATGAAGAAGACGTCTCAACTTCATGATAATGCAATAGAGTGATAGGAATTTTACACATGTTTAAGAATGTTTCCAAGGAAAGTTTTTTGTTTTAACTTCCACGATATTTTACATGTGTTCGATTATCATCTAAAACTCATGTTGCAACTGTTTTTGTTTAACATATTTGATATACCCTTGTATTTTGTAACTATTTTTCATAGGTAACAATTTTTCGATATTAATACAAGGGAATAACTGTTTTTCACCAATAACAATTTTTATAAAGATTGGGGTTTCTACCCGCGACTATTTTTATTGATAATAGTTTTATAACAAGTACGAGGAAAATGCTTTTTCATCCGTAACTATTTTATTTGACAACAATTTTCTCAACAAATACATGGATTTTGATCTTTCATTCGTAACTGTTTTATTTGATAACAGTTTTTTGAGAATGATGATGATCTTCTACCCCTTACTGTTTTTGTTACAACAGTTTTGAATAAGTATTCATTTCTTCCTCGTGACTAATATTTTGCCTTTCAGCCTGAACATCATGTTCGAAGGTTTTTTTGCATTTTTGCATTAGGCTTTGTATTTGGATGACTCTTTTTGATCTCTTTCGATTCTGCTCGTATCACTTGTCTCGTTGGTTAGATGGGTCTTCAGGCTTCGAGCTTTTGACTTTCTGATAGTCTTCTTTGCTTTGTCTTAGCCTTCCATACTGTATAGTCCCCCAAGTGTTTGAGCTTTGAAGAATGAGATGTCGAGCACTTGATTATTCCTTCCTTGTGGTCCTTTTCCTGAAAAGAACAAACATTTCGGACTCAAAGGTATATAGTTTTTTAGATGATGACCGCTTAACCCTTTAAAACGTCCAACAGAAAGTGTAACCTTAGACCGGGAATTGTGTTATTTCCTAGCGTCTTTGCAGGTCTAATATCATCATCTGGTGATGGGTTAGTTTTATGCCTATCATCTAAAAAAGTTAGTAAATTTTTTAAATGTTCAAAATAAAATCGAACGTGTGATACCTGGCCGGGGGTATTTCTTTTCCTGAGAAGTAATACTTCTTTAGGTGGATGGCGTTCCAGCTTGTTGGTAGAACTCTGCCGTCCATAGCTTCCAACTCATAGGCGCCCTTCCCAGCTATGCCTCGGATTTTGTATGGTCCTTCACAATTTGGATTTAGCTTTTCTGCGCCTGCTTCTTTTGTTGATTGAAATACTTTTTTAAGATGAGCTTTATGGTTGTAATAACGCTCTATGATTTGCTTTTGAGTTGCCATCCGTATCAGTGCTGCTTCTCTCCATGGTTCGAGCAGGTCCAGATTGGTCGTTAATTCGTCGTCGTTTGCTTCCTCCATGGCTTTTGTGAACCTTATGCTTAGTTCGCCAATATCCACAGGTATTAAGGCTTCTGAGCCATAGACAAGTGCGAACGGAGTTTCTTCCGTGGCTATTTTTGAAGTTGTTCTGTATGCCCATAGTACAGCTGGTAACTCATCAGGCCAGTTTCCTTTGGCTTTATCCAACCGCTTCTTTAGATTGTTGATGATGACCTTATTCGTTGACTCAGCTTGACCATTAGCCACGGGGTGGTATGGCGTTGAAGTGATCCGTTTGATTTGCCAGCTTTCGAAGAATTCTGTGATTTGCGAGCCTATGAATTGTGGGCCATTATCGCACACGATCTCCTTTGGTATTCCAAAGCGGCATATTATGTTTCGCCATAAGAAGCTTTTAACTTCCTTTTCTCGCACTTGTTTGAACGCTTCTGCCTCTACCCATTTTGTAAAATAGTCGGTTAGCACGAGTAAAAACCGTACCTGTCCTTTAGCTGTGGGAAGAGGTCCCACTATGTCCATACCCCATTTCATGAAAGGCCATGGGGATATTATTGGATGCAATAATTCCGCTGGTCGATGCATGTTATTGGCAAACCTTTGGCACCTGTCACATTTGGATACGAAGTTCTTGTCTTTTTCTTCCATCTTAGGCCAATAATATCCATCTCTGATTAGGGTTTTCACTAAGGATCTCGCCCGTGAGTGATTTCCACAGTGTCCTTCGTGGACTTCTTTCATCACAAATTCCGTTTGTTTAGGTCTGAGGCATTTAGCTAGGGGTCCTCTGAACATCTTGTGATAAAGCGAGTTGCGAATAAGGAAGTATCGTGCAACTTTGAGGCGAAGTGCTTGAGCAGCTTTCCTGTCTTCAGGTAANCCTTTCATGTTTTGAATTGTCTCACGAGCTCTCGTGCTTTTTCAAGATACTGTTGCATTCAAGTCTCTCGAACGATGTAAGTCCCCTGTATCTGATTTACTACCAGTTGGGAGTCGCTGTTGATTACTATTTGCTCGATTGAGAGCTCCCGTGCGAGTTCAACCCCTACAATAACAACTTTTTTGTTAGTTATAGGATAACACTTGATAGCTTGCAGTGTCTTTTCACCCATGGGTGAAATTAAGACTATGCCTAAGCCGATACCTTTTATATTTGAGGAGCCATCGGTTAATAGGGTCCATAGGCCCGGATTAGCACCATTAAAAAGTTGTAACTCTTTTTCTACTTCAGGTACAATGCTATTACTAAAGTCAGCAACAAAATCAGCTAGTATTTGAGACTTAATTGCAGTCCTAGGCTGATAGATTATTTCATGCTCACTTAATTCTATGGCCCACTTGGCTAATCTTCTTGACAATTCTTATTTATGCAGAATATTTATTAAAGGATATGAAGTCACAATGGTGATTGGGTGACATTGAAAATATGGTCGTAATTTTCTAGATGCAATTATTAAAGCTAAGGCTAATTTTTTCAGATGTGGATATCTAGTCTCAGCATCTAGCAAAGTTTTACTTACATAATAGATAGGTGATTGCTTACCTTTTTCTTCTCTTACCAATACTGCACTTACAAAAATTTCTGAAAACAGCCAGGTAGATGTACAATCTTTCTCCTTCTTTTGGCTTTGAAAGCAACGGTGGTTTCGATAGATAAATCTTCAGTTCTTGAGGGCTTGCTGAATTCTTCAGTCCATTCGAACTGATTCTGCTTTTTGAGAATTGAGAAGAATTTAAAACTTTTTTCGGAAGACATAGAAATAAATCTTCCCAAAGGTGCTATTCTCCCTGTTAGTCTTTGAACTTCCTTTTTATTTGTTAAAATATCAGGCATTTCTTCTATAGCTTTAATTTAAGCGGGGTTTACCTCTATTCCTTTGTTCGATACAAGGAAACCCAAAAATTTATCTGATTGCACTCCAAAATCGCATTTTTTGGATTTAGCTTCATATTATACCTGCGTAAAATATCAAAATTAGAAGGGAGGTGCTGGAAATGGTCTTCTGCTCGTGTTGATTTTACCAGCATGTCATCAATGTAAACTTCCATTATTTTTCCTAGATGTTCCTGGAACATCTTAGTCACTAGCCTTTGATATGTGGCTCCCGTATTTTTCAAGCCAAAAGGCATGACTTTATAACAATAAAAAAAAGGTTTTTTCCTCATTCGAGGGATCCATTTTAATATGATTATAACCAGAATATGCATCCAAAAAGCTTAATAATTCATGACCCGTAGTGGCATCAATCATTTGATCTATATGTGGTAATGAGAAAGAATCTTTGGGGCATGCTTTATTTAAGTCAGTATAATCTACGCATACTCTCCATTTGCCATTCTTTTTAGGTACTACCACGGTGTTAGCTAGCCAGTTAGGGTACGTTACCTCTCGTATCGAACCAATCTTCAAGTGTTTCTGTACCTCTTCGTTAATCACTTGGTTCTTGAATGTTCCTTGATTTCTTTTCTTCTGCTTAACAGGTACGAATGATGGATCTTCATTTAGTTTATGAGTCATCACTTCTAGTGGGATGCCTGTCATATCTGAGTGGGACCACGCAAAGCAGTTTGCGTTAGCATTTAAATAATCAATTAACTTACCTCTTCGACCAAGGCCCAACCTCGTGCCTATACACTTTCTGTTCAGGCTTTTGTGCAGACAATGAAACAGCTTCGAGTTCTTCCGTAGTTGTTTTGATGTGCTCATCTTCCTCCGGTTCATGATGACGTCCGATCTAGAATTTGTATCCGTGTGGTCTAATGCACCTTCCGTGGTAACTTGATTCACCTTTTCGTAAGTATTTTCTTTCGTACCTGTTTCAGCAACAATACCTCCCGTACCTGTTCGGGTAGTAATTTCTTCCAGGCCTGTTTGGGCAGCATTACCTGCTTGGGAGATTCCCTTATCTTTTGATTCTTTCATCTCTACTTTTTTGTTGTAGTGTACCATGAAATTTATATTTCTTGCGGTTTGCTGATCGTCTCTAATTTGCTGAATCCCCCCATTCAGAGGGGAATTTAATTACCTGATACAAGGTAGAAGGTATTGCTTTTATGTCGTGGATCCATAGCCTTCCCATGATTACGTTATAAGCCATGTCATTATATCGATGACTTGGAACCTGGTGCTTTTTATCACCCCCTCAACATAAGTGCTAAGCTCAATTTCTCCTTTTGTTATAACCGTGGAGTTATCAAACCCTGATATGGCTCGTGCCCTTGGGATTACTTGATTCCCTAATAGCATTTCTTCCACGACTCTTAGCAAAATGATATTGACTGAACTACCTGGATCAATCAACACTCTTTTTATGTTAGTGTCATGAATAAGTAAAGATATTACCAAAGCATCATTGTGAGGAAGCATTAATCCGCCGATATTTGCATCATCTAAGGTTATATCGTCCGCTTCCAGATTTTTACGAACCCGTTTTCCACGTGTAAGTGTGAACTTTGTGATCATTTTGCAGACCACTTCGTTTACTTCTTCACCTCCGTGTATTATGTTGACGGTTTGTTTTGGAGAAAGAGGCTTTGGGGGATCCTGCTTGTTCCTCATATATGCCTGTTTACCTTTATCACTAAACAATTTTGTTAAATAGCCCTGTTTCAATAAATTTTCTACTTCACCTTGTAAAAATTTGCAATCCGCAGTCTTGTGCCCATGATCGTTATGGAATTCACACCAGTGATCTGGGTTCCTTCTATTTGGATTTGATCGCATCTCTTTGGGCCATTTAACCTTGTCTCCCATGTTCCTCAATATTGAGACAAGTTCAGTAGTACTTACATCAAAGGTATGATCCCCATTTCGGGCATTACCTCTAGGTCGTTCACCTAGAGGTAATAGTAATTATTACCATTCCTTTGCTGGCTGTTGTCGTTGGAGTTTGACATAGTTCAGAGGATATCAGTTGAAATTGAAAAGCAAACAAAGATTATCAGATTCCCGGTAACGGAACCAATTTGTTTAACCAAAGAATTAGATCCTTTGACTAAATATATTTCTAGGATGAACACGGGTTACTGATAATCAAGGAAATAGAGAAAAGTGAATAATAGACGATATTGCAGAAATATAGAAAAGCAAAGTAGATTGTATTCGAGAATCAGATGCCTTTATAAGCTGTATTACCCTCCCTTATATATGAGATTCCTTGATATAACGTACAACTCTTGCTATGATTTCTCATTAGTGACTAATTATGACATTAATGGGCTGTTACAAAGGATAACGGTAATTGGGGTACGGTTACGTAACGTACGAGTAATCAATCGTGGGTTCTTGAATCTGCCCGTAGCTTTGTCCAGATTCATTCTAACCGTGTCTCTTCCCTGTTTTGATCAGGTTGAGTTTCCCATGGCTGATGAGCTCGAGGGTTTATTGAATCGTGCCTCTTTGTTCCGTACCTCTTCAAAGAATCACATCCAGCTATCGCGTTCTCCCGTGTCCACATAACTAGCTGAGTTGTCAAGAGTTGGCTTACGTGTGAAACATTTTTTTACCAATACAGTTTCTCTCTCCAAATCCCACCCCCTGACCCACGTATCAAACCACACCCCACGATTTTTTCTTCTTAAACCAGCCAAAAACTGTTAACCCCTCCATTAACGCATTTTGCAAGTACTTTCTTCAAAAATCAGTCAAAATTTGTACTCTTCTTCAAAGTTCATACCCCCATTAACGACTTTTGTAAAGCTAGCTTCAACGATTTTCAATGAACAAAGCTTCAAAGAACAGCCCTAACAAAGTTAAAGGATCAGATGTTCCACCATTGATAGCCATTAAAAAGATTTGAAGCTTTGAATTCGAATTTGGGGTTTCAAAAAATATTACTTGTTTGAATTGAGTGTTGTTGCAAAACAATTGAGAATTCTCTCTACGTCTCTCTCTATTTCTCAATCCCTAATTCCAGTAATGTAAAGCAAAGGAAAAGAGAGCAGCAATTCCATCATTGATAGCCATTAAAGAGCTTTGAAGCTTTGAATTCGAATTTGGGTTTTCAAAAATCATTATTTGTTTGGATTGGGTGTTGTTGCAAACAATTGGGAATATGATTTGGAGTTTATATCTCAATTTTGAAGGTGTTTTGGTAAAAATTAGACTTGATTTTTCCTGAATTTCAGATTGAAAGTCGAATAATAATAAGAAGAAGACGTGATATGCACTATATTTAAGAAATTGTAGAAATAATGTAAGAAAGTTGTAGATAAATTGTGTAATATATAATTAGTTGTATGAAATTTATTTTTACTATGTATAAATCAGATACAAAATATACAAAAGACATATTGTATAAATTTTATATAAAATTTGTATTTAAGTTGTATGTTATTGTAGTTATATTTAACTTGATAGAAATAATGTGTGAACGTTGTAGGTCAGTTATATAATATATAATTAGTTGTATGAAATTCATTTTTACTATGTATAAATCAGGTACAAAATATACAAAAGACATATTGTATAAATTTTATATAAAATTTGTATTTAAGTTGTATGTTATTGTAGTTATATTTAACTTGATAGAAATAATGTGTGAACGTTGTAGGTCAGTTATATAATATATAATTAGTTGTATGAAATTCATTTTTACTATGTATAAATCAGGTACAAAATATACAAAAGACATATTGTATAAATTTTGTATAAATTTTGTATTTAAATTGTATGTATTTGTAGTTGTATTTAATTAGGTAGAAATAATGTGTGAAAGTTGTAGATAAATTGTAGATAAGTTGTACATAAATTATATAATATATAATTAGTTGTATAAAATTTATTTTTACTATGTATAAATTAGATACAAAATATATAAAAGACATATTATTTTAAATTTTGAATCAAATTTGTATTTAAGTTATATGTTAGTTTAGTTGTATTTAACTGGATAGTGTACAAAAGAATTCCCATGAATAAATTGTGTGCTTATAAACGAATTCATAATATGTTAACAAACTGACAACTAAATAAATTGTACAGACAGAGAGTTAGAGACATATAAAATTGATTTTATAAATTCAAAACCTAACAAAAATATTACTTTGAGTTATAATTTGACGCACACAAAACCTGACGGAGGTCTGTGCCTGAACTTCTACGTTTTCTCTATATGATTTTTTCGTCTTTCTCCTAGTTCCTTCAATAATAAGATCTGATTTATAAATATGGAATACCGTATTTTAGCCTTCTTTTTGATTTTTTGATAGTATTTGGCTTGGTTGAAGGGATGCTTCCAAATTTGTGAGGTAATGTGGTTGACTGACTAAGCTCATTTATTTGCTCCTTTCCAGATTTTAAATTTTGATTACAACTGAAATAGTAGGAAATAAAATACAAAATATAAGTAGGAAAAAAAAATCTAAATTGCATTTGTTTGGAGAGAAGAGGGGAGAGATGAGGTAAAAAAGGAAAAGAGTGTAACTAAATCCCTTGATTGAAGGCACAAATAATGGATTTGGGAGCCTTTTAAGGTAGATTGTATATATTTTGTAAACAAAACTTGTTTATGCCGGGTAATTAGCTAAACATGAACATTAAGGGTAATAAAGTTTCAAATAGTGTATAGGAATGAAAAAATAGCTAAACGAGATTTTTACATTCCTATACCATATATGAATCTATATTATCATCCCTACTCAACTTTTAATATAATTACCTTTTATATACCTAATTACCATTTATGTACATTTTAGGGGATTTAATGGTATTGATTAGTCTCCTAATTTAACTCTACCGTATATTCCCACCCCCCACGTTTCTATTTAACCAAAGAATTAGATCCTTTGACTAAAGCTATTTCTAGGATGAACACGAGTTACTTATAATCAAGGAAATAGAGAAAAATGAATAATAGACGATATTGCAGAAATATAGAAAAGCAAAGTAGATTGTATTCGAGAATCAGATGCCTTTACAAGTTGTATTCCCCTTCCTTATATAGGAGATTCCTTTATATAACGTACAACTCTTGCTATGATTGCTCATTAATGACTAATTATGACATTAATGAGTCGTTACAAAGGATAACGGTAATTGGGGTACGGTTACATAACGTACGAGTAATCAATTGTGGGTTCTTGAATATGCACGTATCTTTGTCTAGATTCATTCTGACCGT
Source organism: Nicotiana knightiana (assembly GCA_005239525.1). Classification (NCBI taxonomy): domain Eukaryota; kingdom Viridiplantae; phylum Streptophyta; class Magnoliopsida; order Solanales; family Solanaceae; genus Nicotiana; species Nicotiana knightiana. The sequence goes on along the minus strand of ML405210.1, from coordinate 69,760 downwards.
GTCTCTTCCCTGTTCTGATCAGGTTGAGTTTCCCGTGGCTGATGAGCTCGAGGGTTTATTGAATCGTGCCTCTTTGTTCCGTACCTCTTCAAAGAATCACATCCAGCTGTCGCGTTCTCCCGTGTCCACATAACTAGCTGAGTTGTCAAGAGTTGGCTCACGTGTGAAACTCTTTTTTACCAATACAGTTTCTCTCTCCAAATTCCACCCCCTCACCCACGTATCAAACCACACCCCACGATTTTGTCTTCTAAAACCAGCCAAAAACTATTAACCCCTCCATTAACGCATTTGCAAGTACTTTCTTCAAAAATCAGTCAAAATTTGTATTCTTCTTCAAAGTTCATACCCCCATTAACGACGTTTGCAAAGCTATCTTCAACGATTTTCAATGAAGAAGAACAAAGCTTCAAAGAACAACCCTAACAAAGTTAAAGGATCAGATGTTCCACCATTGATAGCCATTAAAAAGATTTGAAGCTTTGAATTCAAATTTGGGTTTTCAAAAAATATTACTTGTTTGAATTGGGTGTTGTTGCAAAACAATTGAGAATTATCTATTACGTCTCTCTCTATCTTTCAATCCCTAATTTCAGTAATGCAAATCAAAGGAAAAGAGAGCAACAATTCCACCATTGATAGCCATTAAAAAGCTTTGAAGCTTTGAATTCGAATTTGAGTTTTCAAAAATCATTATTTGTTTGGATTGGGTATTGTTGCAAAGAATTGGGAATATGATTTGGAGTTTATATCTCAATTTTGAAGGTGTTTTGGTGAAGATTAGACTTGATTTTTGCTGAATTTCAGATTGAAAGTCGAATAATAATAAGAAGAAGACGTGATATGCACTATATTTAAGAAATTTTAGTAAAATTGTAGAAATAATGTAAGAAAATTGTAGATAAATTGTGTAATATATAATTAGTTGTATGAAATTTATTTTTACTATGTATAAATCAGGTACAAAATATACAAAAGACATATTATATAAATTTTGTATTTAAATTGTATGTTTTTGTAGTTGTATTTAATTGGGTAGAAATAATGTGTGAAAGTTGTAGATAAATTGTATAATATATAATTAGTTGTATAAAATTTATTTTTACTATGTATAAATCAGATATAAAATATATAAACGACATATTGTTTTAAATTTTTTATCAAATTTGTATTTAAGTTGTATGTTAGTTTAGTTGTATTTAACTGGATAATGTACAAAAAAATTCCCATGAATAAATTGTGTGCTTATAAACGAATTCATAATATGTTAACAAACTGACAACTAAATAAATTGTACAGATAGAGAGTTAGAGACATATAAAACTGATTTTATAAATTCAAAACCTAACAAAAATATTACGTTGAGTTATAATTTGATGCACACAAAACCTGACAGAGGTCTGTGCCTAAACTTCTACGTTTTCTCTGTATGATTTTTTCGTCTTTCTCTTGGTTCCTTCAATAATAAGATCTGATTTATAAATATGGAATACCATATTTTAGCCCTCTTTTTTGATTTTTTTGATAGTATTTGGCTTGGTTGAAGGGAAGCTTCCAAATTTGTGAGGTAACATGGCTGATTGGCTAAGCTCATTTATTTGCTCCTTTCCAGATTTTAAATTTTGATTACAATTGAAATAGTAGGAAATAAAATACAAAATATAAGTAGGAAAAAAAATCTAAATTGCATTTGTTTGGAGAGAAGAGGGGAGAGAAGAGGGAAAAAAAGGAAAAGAGTATAATTAAATTCCTTGATTGAAGGCACAAATAATGGATTTGGGAGCCTTTTAAGGTAGATTGTATATATTTTGTAAACAAAACTTGTTTATGCCGAGTAATTAGCTAAACATGAAATTAAGGGTAATAAAATTTCAAATAGTGTATAGAAATGAAAAAATAGCTAAACAAAGGGAGCAATGTCAAAATTACGAGAATAAAAGGTCACCACCTTATGCTCTCTTTTCATATTTCCTTTACATGATTATTTTGGTTTTAGTTATTCTTTTTTGGGCTACTGGCCTGATAATTTTAACATATGGTAGCGCCTAATTACCTTACAGGTTGTCGGTAAATCGAATGAATCTAGTTTTATATTCTTAAAAACTTGTCGAATTAATTAATCGAGGATTAGGCTAGTAGGTAATTATCGTTTTTCTTCCATATCTATATTTCTTTTCCATACTTATAGTACTAGTATTAGTCTCATTATTACTATATGTTCTTATTTTTGATTTGGTTATCTTATTTTTATGGTTGTTCTTTTATTTTTGTTTTTTTAGTCGACGATCTACCAAAAACAAACTCTCTACCTTTACAAGGTAGGATAAAGTCTGCATACATATTACCAGATGCGGAGTTAGGATTTGAGGTTTGTGAGTTCTGAACTTGACACCGAACCCATAACATGTTTTAGTTACTGGGTTCGCTATTATAATTAATAAGAAATTAATAGATTTTCTAATAAAAATATAGAGTCTATGCAAAGGCCAGTGAATTCGGTCGAACCCGTAAAAGATACTCTACCTCCGCCCCTGCATATTACCCTCCCCAGACGCTACTTGTTGAGTTATGCTGGGTATGTTATTATTGAAAACTTGTTAGACATATATTCATACTATATTTGCAAATAACGCCATAAAAAAGTAATGGTTATTCTGCAATCCTCGATCCAACACACTGTTGGAAATTCAGCAATAAACGACCAAATTAACCTAAATTTTCATAGTTTAACCTAACCTGCAAGCATAAAAGCCTAGTAGACAACAGACCTAACCAATTTAGACCCTCTCCATGCTATCTCAAATTCTTTAACCAACTTTTCTGGTAACAAATCCACCCCTTTTTCCTTAGCAGTATTAGACTTGAGCCATCTCAAAAACCCTTCAAATGACATCTCCTTTTGTATGTCAATAGGAATTGGATTACCTTCTGAACCTAATCCCACACCTCAAAAGGAAACGGCAGTGTTCTGTACCTATCGAACAGGAATTTAGCATTTGGGTGCCAATAAGTGTCAAAAATGATGAAGAAGAAGATACTTTGAGAATTTTTCTTCTGTGTATTGAGAAAAAAATGAGAATACACCGTATAGGACGCACGTTAATATAACAAGAAAAGGAATCCGATTATAATTAACTATTGCCAAGTGGTAGTATTCTATTTCCTAGTGTCTAACCACCTATCACATAAATACAAGAAAGGATAAAATTATCTACAAATGATAATCACAGTAGTTAATTTCTTGACCATGGTCTGGAATGCATGTAGGCCCAAAACACTTAGTTACAGCTGAAATAAGCCAAGGCCCAAAGCTAATGTCTTCATTCAGGCCAATGCGAACTAAACCCATATGGACCGGGTGTCACAACCCAAATTCCCAACCTTAGGGATCATGATTGCGCCTATCGTGAAATCAGACAAGCCACACATTTTTGTTTATTAAAAGTTATTTTTAGAAAAATCACCACATTTACAACAGGAGTCTCGCTTTTATAAAGCATCTAAGATTTGGACATCATTAATAACATGAATAAAAGAACCCCGATCCCAAATCTAGTGTCATCGAGTCATGAGCTGCTACAACGTAAGAATGTCAAAATACAAACTGGACAACATAGTCTGAAATAATAAAAGTGCAACAGGAAGATAGAGAAGGAGAAGGCGAGGCTGCGATCGCCGACTGCTACCTCGACGACTCCGAAAGAAACTCTGACAGCCGATCAACAACCACTACCGGGTCCCGATGTACCTGGATCTGCACACGAGGTGTAGGGGGTAACGTGAGTACACCAACTCAGAAGTAACGAACCCAAACTATGGGCTGAGAGGTAGTGACAGACTAAACCTCAATAATTAAATCATTAGCGTACAAAATTTAGGCATGTTCACAATTTATCAGAAAATAACAATAGAATATGCTAGATATACCTCAATATGTTCTACATGCCAACATGTCACAGTGTGAAAATGCACATAGTGTTCACAACTCTCCCACAGAAGTCCACCCAGTACTATATATGGCTCTCAGGCCCAGGAAAGTTCCATCCCGGAATATGCATAAACACCGGTGACCACAGTCACTTCGTATGGAGGAAAATGGCAGTCCAGTCCCACGGAGAAGATCCATCTCCGGAATACAACACTCAGACAAAATTCATGTCCAGGGACGATCCATCCATCATAACATCAGCTTCAGACAAGATCCACGTCTAGGGAAGATCCATCCCTCATATAACATCAACTTCGAACAAGATCCATGCCCAGGGAAAATCCATCTCTCATCATCTATGCGCTCACTGGGGGTGTAAAGACTCCGGAGGGGCCCAGTGTCCCAAGCGCTATATCAAGCCAATAAATGCATGATTTAAGTATCACTGCGGTGTGCAGTCCGATCTCATAACTGTCTCAATAACAGGCTCTCGGCCTCACTCAGTCATTACTCTCCAGTCTCACTCACATGTATCACAGATGCATCCATCAACCCGGAACAATGATAAGTATGCATATAATTAACAATACTGAGACTGAGGTATGGAGTGATATGCTATAACATGACTGAGCATATGAAATCAAATAATCACAAAATGAGATAGTAATATACGACCACTCGGGTCTCAGCATTTTTGGCGTGAAGCCTAGCATTTATACTTAACATGATTTCTAACAGGTTCACAATTACTACATTAATAGAAGTGCGGATATCGATCAGTAATAGCTACTAGACAAATGCCATGGGATGAGACAGGCCACAAATATTCTGTGCAAGCCCGCACGCCCGTCACTTGGCATGTGCGTCACCTCAATTATAGTCATAAATCATTTAGCTCGGGGTTTCAAACCCTCAGAACCAAGTTTGAAAACGTTACTTACCTCAAAACCGGCTAAAAATCTAGCCCTCAATGCCTTTGCCTCTAGACTGGGCCTCCGAGTGCTTCAAATATACCAAAAATCAGATTCATATCATTATAATATTCCAAGGAATGAAATCCATTCGAAAATTACCAAATTTACCCAAAAATCCCGAAATTGGTCAAACCCGACCCCCGGGCCCACGTCTCAGAACTCGATAAAATTTACACCACAAGAATCCTCATCCTCCCACGAGTCTATTACCAAGAACTCTGAAATCGGAGTCCAAATGACCCCTCAAATTCCCATTTTAAGGTCTCTAAATCACAAGCCCTAATTATCCATTTTTAGCACTGATTTTCCCCAATTTTCACCACTAATCAGACCTTTAATCACATATAAACGAGTTTTAAGTCCAAAATCCTTACCTCATTGAAGAACTATCGATTTCCCTCTTCAAAAACCCTTCAAAAGCTTCAAACCCGAATAAAAATGATGAAAGAATGACCAAAATTAGCTAAGGGCCCTTTTTATATGTTCTGCCCAGGGGTTCCGCACCTGCGGCCCATTTCACGCGCCTGCGGGACCGCACCTGCGGTCAAGGCGCCGCACCTGCGACTTTCACTAACTCCCCAGATTCCGCACCTGCGCCCCAGGCCTCGCATCTGCGAGCCCGCAGGTGTGGTCAAGCACTCCGCTCCTGCGACCCTCTCCGCTTCTGCGGTCGCCTCCTGCTCCTATGACTATCGCACCTGCGGTCCCCAATCCGCAGGTGCGGACACACATGTAAAATGGCACCAGCAGCAGCTTTGCTGCACTTTTCCAAGTCTAAATCTCCGCTAACCATCCGAAATCAATCCTGAGCCCCTCGAGACTCCAACCAAACATACCAACACATCCCATAACCTCATTCAAACTTAGTCGACCCTTTGAAACACCAAAAACAACACAAAAACACCAAAATCACATCAAATTCAAGCCTATGAACTTTGAAACTTCTAAATTTCACCAAGGATGCCGAAACTATCCATAACACATCCGATTGACCTGGAAATTTGCACACATATCCAAAATGACATTACGAACCTGATCAAACTTCCAGAATTCCATTTCGACCCTGATAGCCTATTTTTCCCTGCCGACCGGTAATCGCCAAAAACTAACTTTTGCCAATTCAAGCCTAATTCTACATCGGACATCAAAACTTCATTCCGAACACACTCCTAAGTCCCAAATCACCTAACGAAGCTATCCGAGCTATAAAATCCACATTCTGAGGTTGTTTATCTATAAGTCAACTCCCATTTGACTTTTCCAACTATAAAGCCAATCCAAGAGACTAAGTGTCTCATTTCTTATTACGACCACTCCGAACCCAAACCAACCGGCCCAACACATCATAACTAAGTTAATTAACACATGAAAAAGCAGGGAAAATGAGGCTAATCTCACGGAACAACCGACCGAGTCATTACACTGGGTCACCCATTTCTTCTGTAATATTTACATGTCTCTGTAACCTATTTGGACAGAACATAAACTCAACCTAACCTTACCCTCTTTCATCATACTAATCACCACCGGAATGTTCTAGAGATCGCCGACATAGAGCTTATCAACACCATTTCCAACACCCCTCCTCAAGTTTAAAACCCCCAACTTGCCTAGAAGATTATGATGCAAAGGCCCAGTTAGGGATTTAGTAAATAGATCTGCCAACTGAGAAGCAGATTGGACATAAAACAAGGAAATCAAGCCGGCTAGGAACTGTTGGCGAACAAAATGGCAGTCGATCTTCACATGCTTCGTTCTTTCGTGAAATACGGGGTTCTTAGCGATGTGAATCGCAACTTGGCTATCAGAATAAAGAGGAACTGGGAGTGAAATTGGAATAGAGAGATCATCAAAGAGACGTACCAGCCAGGTTAATTCCGCTACTGTGAGCGTGTGATTTTTTCCCGATGGAAAATACTCCTACAAACTCAAATTAAATTTTTCTAGCTTTTCTATTTTTTATAGAAGTTTTAGGAATTTCTTGTTAGTTGTCGTTTGCATGTTAGTTGCATATTTAATATTTCAGAATCATGAAAAAATACCAAAAAATGTCTAAAATATTTCATGTTCAGCATTTTAGGTCTTAATTGCATTTAGAATTTAATTCCATAAGTTTATTGCCTTATTAAACAAAAATCTTGGTCATTTTTACATTTTTAGTTATGTTGCAAATTAATAATTTCCTTTCATTAGGTTTAAGTTAATTAATTATCTTTATATTAAAAATAGAAAAATATAATTTTACAATTAGATTTGATGTAGGATTTAGGCTAGTTTTTATTTAAAATTATAAAGCTAAAAAAAAATCAAGAAAATAAAAGTAGTAAAGAAAAGTTGGTTCAAATCCGGATTGGGCCATTTTCAGTGGCCCAATTGCCCTAAATCCACCCAGCCCTCACCCTAAAATCCTCCCTACCCAGCTACTGATCCGACTCGAACCCGCTGACCCGCCCCATCCCCCTTTTATCTCAGCCATTAATCACACTCAGATCCAACGGCCCTAGTTTTTCCCTTACCCAAATATAACCAAATATTAACCCTAATATCCTTTACCCTAATCCAGCCGCATCTCCCCCTTCCCCCACCCGTCTGCCGCCACTTCAACCGGCCAAACTCGCCGGAATCTGGCGAGTTGGCTCAAAAAACTCACCACGTGCTCCCTCATCTCTCCTCTTTCCACGTAGCATAACCAACTCTGACAACAAGAAGATTCCTTCACGATTTCCACGCATTTTTTGGCCCCTCGAGCGATTTGCTGGATGAATGGGATGTCGTGGATGGATGGACAATCAATCCATGCCCTCCATTTGTCCCGAANGGGGGGGGGGGGGGTACAAAAAAATATCTCAGGAGAGAAATTGAGAGTCATAAATTTTAGGGTTTACAATTATATTTCTTTTTGTCTAATTTTTTCCGGCTCGTTTAGAAAATAAAAAAATGAGAACAGGATTTTGACTTTTCCTTCTTTGGTTCTGAGTTTTCCAGAAAAGTGTACACACAAGTGTTTCTATTTTTCGATTTGTATTCAGACTTTTACTCATTGGGTTTGTTTGAGTTTTGCCGTTTCGTGGTCTGTGAACGACTGTTCGAGCACAAAGTTCACGGTTCTTGGTTCTTCGTCGCCGTTCATTTCAGTTTATCGTCGTTGTATTCTCTTGAAATTAATTCCGGGAAGGGTTAAATAAAGATGTTCCAGGTTCATATTTGTACTTCTTCGTGTCTTTCCTTTTTCACTCTCGTTCGTGGTATGACTGAAAATATATTGAATGCTAGTTTTGGAATCAGTTTGCTCATAAAAATTTGATGTTTTATCGTGCCGCTGTGTTTGATGTATTAGTTGATGTGAATATTCAAATAATGAAGTAATCCGCCCTGTTTCTGCTGTTGCTTCATTCATCACTGCTGCTAAATTCATCAGTGTTATCGTGTCTTTGTTTGGCTTTTGACCTTGTTAGAATGGTAGGCCTTTAGTTTTGATCTAGTTGGCTATGATATGAGTGATTTGTCAAATTGTCAACATATTTTAAGTTAAGCTTCAAGCATAGTTATTCTTGGCGTAATGGTTCCCTGTTTTCACATACTGCCGGTTGATTTTTCGTCTATTTTTTCAATTGTAAACGATGTTGAAATAGAGTTGTTTCGCTGAAATGTGTATGTGTTGGTTCATTTTTTGATTTTCTTCTCTAGTTGAAGCCTCCTGTTTCACTTGTATCTACTGCAATGAACTTTATTTTTTTTGTGTTTCTTCATCCTTGGGTATGCAACTAGTGATTAGTGATACCAAATGAACCAGGCGTTCAAATGCATGTCATATCCATTTTGTTAAATCTGGTGTAAGTTCGCGTGGTGTCGTAGTTTTTTTTCCGTATTAGAATCATGGAAAAAGATTAGATTAAGATTATACTTGATTATTCAAACTAATGTGTACATGGTCATTAATTAGTTAGCCTCTAAAATTGAGCATGACTCTCGATGGATCCCACCTGGATTTCTTTTCTCTAGTTGGCTACGTCCATTATCTGTTTGTCTCATTAATACATGAATACATAGTCCATGCTCCCTCCCTATTTTATGTTCACTCTGTGTCATCATAAGTTTTCTGAAATATTGCTTAAATGGTGTTGTGACGCCTCCCCGTTTGAATTTGGATGGTTCATTGTTTCTTCTGGTAATGTTGGGTGTCGAAATTATGTGGTTTACCAAAAACGTATGAACTTTTCATCACTGTTTTGTTATGTTTCATTGATGTAAAGGGGTGTATTTGGTTTAAAAATATGATCATTTCCTCACTTTTTGATTAAATGTAGTTTAAACTTGGTTATCTATGTAAGGCCCTATTTATTTGCAGATTTGTTTGTTTGGAAGATCATAATTAGTAAAATTCTTATCATTTCTTTGAAAATGCAGTGAGCATGTCCGTCACTGTAGTTTCACAATAATTACTCCCCAATTCAATCGTTTAAGAATCAATCGTGAATGCCGTAGTTTGCTTTAAACGTGTTATTAATAAACTATTGTGACTACGGGTACGGTTCCCGTGACGTGGTTGTGATACCTAATTTCGAATGAGATTAAAGTAGGAGCATCTTTAGTTTTCTTTAAGAATAATTTGAGGTGCGCCATACGCAAATAAAATCCTATAATCTATGGCCCTCACGTAAATACAAAACAAATTAGTATGGAAGATGCCTTGAACTCTCGTAGTTTGCTCTAGGAATGTTAATTAAATAATTGTCATAGCTACGGGTATGGTTCCCGTGACGTGGTTGTGACGCTTAACTACTAAAATCCGGGGGTACATTTATGTGACCCGTCCACAATTTAGGTTTAATAAAATAAACACGTTGTGGATCGTGAATACGGTTCCCGTGACATGATTCACAATGTGTGGCCAAATAATTAGTTGTATAACAATTGGATTATTAAAAAGTGGTTTAAAAGGAATAATAGGTTTCAAGCAATGTCTTAAAATCAGATAAATAGGCCAATAATAATAGTTGAGCGACCGACTAAAACCACGGAACCCAGGAATGCCTAACACCTTCTCTCGGGTTAACAAAATTCCTTACCCGAATTTCTGTGTTCGCGGACTGTAAAACAGAGTCAATTTTTCCTCGATTCGGGATAAACCAGTGACCTGGGACACCATAAACTATCCCAAGTGGCGACTCTGAATTTTAAATAAAATGATCCCGTTTCGATGTCACTTAAATTGAAAAAAAAACTCCCTTATGCCCTTCCCGGGGTAGTAAAAAGGAGGTGTGACAGCTACAACCCGTCACATAGAGTGATAGTCGTCTTCGACAGAGCTAAGAGAAACGACAGATTGTTTCTTAAATTTCCAAGAAAATGGAGATGAGCCCAGGGAAATGTAGAACCCACTTACAGACCTCCGTGAATCTGGGCAAGTTCCCCAATCGGAGTCGCAGAAAGCCAGAAGTTAAAATGATGAAGAAGGTGACATAAAAAGTCCAAGACCTGGATTCTTGAGAAGATAGCAAAGAACTCGAAGTGCTGCAGTAAGATGAGGAGCTCGAGGATCTTTCATATATTGGCTTAAATGCTGAACGATGAAGCAAAGATCTGGTCTTGTGTAAGTTAGGTAGTTCAACTTGCCTAAGAGGTGACGATACAATGTTGGATCATGGAGAGGTTCCTCTGTTTTAGCAAGAAATTTGACTGATGGATCAAGGGGTAAAGATACCGGGGTCAAATTCAAGCAATCAAATTCAGCTAACAAATCCATGGTGAACTTTCGCTGACACAAGATCAATCCATGTGGCTCACGCAATACCTCCATTCCCAGGAAAAAATGAAGACACCAAGGTCCTTAATTTTGAATTCCTCATTTAGGAAGTCTTTCAAGGCATATAATTCAGCATTGTCAACAAGATGTCGTCTACATATACAACAACAATAGAACTGGAAGAATCCGTCTTTAAAAAAAATAAGGAGTAGTCATTTAAAGAGTCAGTGAACCCTTTAAAATTTAGGACAAAGGTGAGCTTTGCATACCACTGTCGAGATACTTGACGAAGTCCAAGACTTTTTCAGGCGACAAACATGCATAGAACTAGTTGGAGTGACCCCAACAGGAAACTTCATATAAACCTCTTCATCGAGGTCTCCGTACAAAAACACATTATTTACATCTAATTGTTAGAGACCCCGTCCTTTCTTCACTGTTGTAACTAGATGAGGAAAATTGAGAAGGAATAGGGGAACTAGGACTAGACAAAATAGGATCAGCTGAAAGAGTATTATCTGGAGATAAAACATCTGGGGCTGGCACATCAGAGGATTGGTTAACACCTGTGTTCCGGTTAGCATTAGGCAGAAAAGACATAGTAGGATTAGTAGCTTTAATAGAGGCAAAACATAAGAATTCCTTATGAAACACTACATCTCTTGAAACAAAAGGTTTGAGAGTCTTTAGATTAAGCACCTTCTAACCCTTTTTACCATGTGGATAACCCATAAAAGTACAAGGAACTGCCCTTGCTTCAAATTTTCCTCTATGACTTGAAAGTGTGGAAGCAAAATACAAACACCCAAAGCACCTAATATTGGAATAATCTGGTTTGACATTAAAAAGAATCTTATAGGGGGTCTTTAAGTGCAAAACCTTTGAAGAGAACCTGTTGATTAAGTAAGTTGCTGTCAAAAGACAATCTCCCCAGTATGATATAAGTAAATGAGATTGAAATAACAAAGCTCTAGAGGTATCTACTAAGTTCTTATGCTTTCTTTCCAGAATTCCATTTTGTTGGGGAGTGGACACAAAAGTAGTCTGATGTATGATTCCATGAGAAAGAAAGAACTCCGATTGAACATTTCCACTTTCCAATTCAAAAGCATTATCTGACCTTTTGACTTTTACTTTGGTATGATACTGCCTTTCCACCATAGCTAGAAAGGACTTTAGAATTGTGAAAGCTTTGGATTTGGCACTCAGTAAATAGGTCCATGTACCTCTACTGAAATCATCAACTATTGTAAGAAAAAAATTGAAACCATCATAAGTTGAATGTTATAAGGTCCCCAGGTATCCACTTGAATTAATTCAAACACAGAGTTGGTTGTAATAGAGTTAGAAGGGAAAGGAAATTTGGATTGTCTTGCCATTGGACAAATAACACAAGGAACAGAATATTTGATACATGAAGGAATAGGAACAGATGATATATTCTTCATATTACTCAAAGGCATGTGTCCTAATCTAAAGTGCCACAATTTATCGTTTACATTGGAATTAGAAGAAGTAAAACATGAATTGGAAATAGCACTAGGCTTTAATTGACTGCTGGAATTAAAACTACCAGTCTTAGGAAAACTCTTAGAAGTTGCTGCTGGATGCCCTGACTCAAGGATATACATTCCTCCTCTCTCTTTACTAGTCTCCAAAGGGCTCTTCAGTGAAGGGCTCTGTAGCAGATAATGCTATTACCATATCTCTTCTCCAGCCCCCATAACTCTTTCCATCGAACACTGAAGAAACAAGATTCATCCCTGGATAATCCAAGGAATGAAGATAGTAAGGATGAGTTGAGTCCACTACACCATTCATCCCTGAAGCAGTAGATCCAGTACCAGCTATAGTAGAAGAAGTTGTAGCTGAAGCTAGTGTATCAGTAGGTTTGGAAACAATACCCATTGTATAAAAAAAAAAAGAGAATGAAATTTGATTCAAAGTGTAAGAAGCAGATTAAACCTGCTCTGATACCATGTCAAAAATGATGAGGAAGAAGACACTTTTAGAATTTTTCTTCTGTGTATTGAGAAAAAATGAGAATACACTGTACAGGGTGCACGTTAATATAACAAGAAAAGGAATCTGACTATAACTAATTATTTCCAAGTGGCCGTATCCTATTTCCTAGTGTCTAACCACCTATCAGATAAATACAAGAAAGGATAAAATTATCTACAAATGATTACCACAGTAGTTAATTTCTTGACCATGGTCTGGAATACATGTAAGCCCAAAACACTTAGTCATAACTGAAATAAGCCAAGGCCCAAAGCTAATGTCTTCATTCAGGCTCAATGCAAACTTAACCCATATGAACCGGGTCACCCATTTTTTGTGTAATTTTTACATGTCTTTGTAACCTATTTGGACAGAACATAAACTCAACCTAACCTTCCCCTCTTTCATCATACTTATCACCACCAGAATGTTCTAGAGATCGCCGGCATAGAGCTTGATCAACACCATTTCCAACAATAAGCAAGTGTTGAATCAAGAAAACTCTTCATTTTTGGATCAAATTCTTGTGTATCGCCATACTGCTATTATATCTCATGGTTTCCTTAGCACACGATTCACAATTGAGTAGAACCTGTTCGAAAGATTTAAAACGAATTTAAAACATACGTTTTCAGAAAATATTTAATGGGATGCTCGAAGGGGAGCCTTGAAACACCGGTAAAGTTATATCTATGTGACTTCTGACATATGTACGAATCAACGAGAGAGTAAACTAGTAAGGCCTAAGAAAGCTAATTGGTGGGATCTGCTGAGGGGTGCACTACCAACCAACCTTGATCTTCTGTGAAGGGTTTGAGTGTGAACATACCTGTCGGGACCTGAAAGATGGTGAAAGCGGGGGAAGCCAGGCCAGAGGAAACTCTGGTGGAGGCCCGCAGCGATACTGACGTGCAATTACTGGTTCAAGCCATGAAAGTATCCAGTAATACTTTCATTAGAGTAGGCTGTCTATATAGCACCCCTAGGGGTGCGGTCAGTGGCGGATCTAGGATTTAAACTCTACGTGTTCAGCCTTAAAGATTCTTAATATTGAACCCGTTATATTTTTAAAGTTATGGGTTCATATTCACTCGTTATTGCACTTTTAGTAAATTTGTATGCATAAACTTATGCACGACGTCAAAAGTCATGGGTTCAATTGAACCCGTCGGAATTACACTACATCCGTCCCTCGGTGTGATAAATGCTTTGTGCCCCGGGCTACATTTCTTTAATGGGATGCTCTAATAGCGGTATAAATGTCATGACGTGTTTAAAAGTTCATAAGTTAGTTAAACCTTGGGAGGTCGAACCAGTGAACTGCAGTAGCAACCGTGATCAAATTAACAGAGTTTTCACGTCCAGCTATAGTCACAAGTTCCTCGCCAGACATGAAGAGTGGAGTGTGAAAATAGTGAATCCTAGGGTGTTGTAGTGTGTTGGAGAAGATGAAGTTCTACCCAGAAATGTGTCTTTCTGACTATGAAGTAATACTTCATTGTACCAAAATGTGGGATATACGTATGAGGCCACCAGGTTGAAGATTTGGGCTATCTATGCATTTTGGGCCTGCTTACAACAAAAATTCTTATGGGCTTACTTCAGTGATACTTCGAATTGGGCTTCAGTAAAAAAAGTATTGTTACAGAATATTCCCATAGTACACAACACATTACACCCTATATTTCAATTATTTTTTCTTGTATTTATCTTATGTACAGTTTTGTACTAGCTAATAGGACATTGCCACTTGGCGAAATAGTATGTAGACCTAGATTCATTCATTTTGTGTATAATCCTAGGTATGTACAGTGACTGATACACACATTTTTGAATATACAAAGAAGAAAAAATCTTCAAATCATTTTTCACTTTTGTCATGGTATCAGAGCAGGTTTGATTCTGCCATCATTCCCGGCGCTCTCTCTACCATAAATCAACTTTCCTTCTTCATTTTTCTTCTCTTTAAGCTGGTTTGCTATGGCTTCTTCACCACAGTCAGCTGATACTCTAGCTTCTGCTACTACCACCACCAATGCTGCTGTTGCTTCAGGAGTGATTGACTCTACTCACCCTTACTACCTTCATCCTTCTGACTATCCAAGAATGAACCTTGTGTCCTCAGCTTTTGATGGAAAAGGATATGGAGGTTGAAGAAGGGCAGTCATTATTTCCTTGTCTGTAAAGAACAAGCTGGGATTTATCAATGGTACTCTGGTTGTCCCTAAGGCAGATTCTGGACTCCATTAAGCTTGGGCTAGATGCAATGACATGCTACTTTCATGGCTAATCAACTCCTTGTCAAAAGAAATAGCTGAGAGTGTTCTCTATTCACAAAGTGCAAAGGATTTATGGAATGACCTGGTAGACAGATTTGGTCAAGCAAATGGAGCAAAGTTGTTCCAACTACAAAAGGAACTAAGTTCAGTGGTGCAAGGAAATTCAAGTGTTTCAGCTTACTTCACCAAAATTAAGAGCCTATGGGACGAACTAGATGCACTCAACACGTTTTCTACTTGTGTTTGTGAGTGTGAGTGTGGAGCAAAGGTCAAGAGTTTGAAGGCACACCAAGATGAGAGACTGCTGCAGTTCCTAATGGGACTGAATGACATATTTATTGGTTAAGGAGTAACATTTTGTTGTCATCACCTTTACCTTCCATTGGACAGTCATACTCCCTTGTGATTCAAGATGAGAAACTGAGGGAGACACATGCTACCCATGCATGCTCAGGGGAGGGAATCTGCCTCATTCATTGCTGCAAACCAACCATGAAACTTCAGAAAAAATGAGAACAAGATACACAAAACAGGTTTTGAATCTAGGAAAATTGTTGGAATATGTACCTATTGTAAGAAGATTGGACATACCATAGACAAGTGGTATAAGATTCATGGGTTTCCAGCAGATCTCAAATTCACAAGACAGAAAAGGTTTCAAGGAGGTGCCCAGGCAAACAATGCTTTCCTTCCAAGTGAGGAAGGTGAACATGGAGTAGAAAATGCAACATGAGGTCAAAATTTTACCTAGGAGAATGTGGCGGAACTGCTGCAGCTCCTTCAACAATTGAAGATGGGTCAGAATAGTGCAGGAACCTCTGATGTTGCAACAAATGTGAGCTGTGCTGGTATAACCAATTTCTTTGATTCTATTTCATGTTTAATTCAAATCAATGATGATTCTTGGATATTGGATAGTGGAGCAACAAAACACATGTCTTTTAACAAACATTTTTTCACATATTTGAAAGTCTTGCCTAAACCTCTCATGGTTAAACTCCCAAACTCTTACAGAGTTGAAGTCACTCATTCATGAACTGTCTCTCTTTTTCCTAACCTGATTCTGCAAAATGTTCTTTACATCCCATCCTTTAAATATAATCTGTTGTCTGTGCATAAGTTGTGCAGACAACTCAAGCAATATGTTTATTCACTCCCTCTTCCTATTTACTTCTGCAGGGCCCTTCACTGAAGAGCCCGATGGAGATTGGTAAAGAGGAAGGAGGCCTTTACATTTTCAGATTCAGACATAAAGCAACAGTATCTAAGAGTTCACCCAGGTTTATGAGAGTTTCATTCCAAGAAGGAATTCTGTTTCCAGTCATGTTTTACATTCTTGTTTTAGTTTTTTTGATTCAAGTGTAAAGGAAAAGCTGTGGCACTACAGATTAGGCCATATGCCCCTTAGAAATATGAAAAATGTTTCATCAACTTCTATATCCAAGTGTTCTAAATTTTCCACTCCATGTGTTGTTTGTCCTATGGCGAGGCAATCCAAACTTTCCTTTCCTTCTAGTCTTGTTTCTACTAAGAAAGTGTTTGAATTAATTCATGTGGATACCTGGGGATCCTACAATTGTGCTACATGTGATGGATTTAAGTATTTTTTTTTTTACAATTGTTGATGATTTCAGTAGAGGGACATGGACTTATCTACTAACCAACAAATCCAATGCTTTCACTATTCTCAAAGGGTTTCTCGCCATGGTAGAAAGGCAGTTTAACGAAAAGGTCAAAACCATAAGGTCAGATAATGCTTTTGAATTGGGAAGTGGGAACATTCAATCAAAAAATTTTCAGTCACAAGGTATTATTCACCAAACCACTTGTGTGTCCACACCACAACAAAGTGGAGTCGTGGAGAGAAATCACAAGCATCTATTGGAAACATCTAGAGCTTTGTTATACCAATCACACCTACCTATATCATACTGGGGGGACTGCCTTCTTACAGCAACCTATTTGATCAACAAGTTTCCTTCAAGTGTCTTAAAGTTTAAAACTCCTTATGAAGTTCTCTTTAACAACAAGCCAAATTACTCTAACCTTAGATGTTTTGGGTGTTTATGTTTTGCTTCTACTCTTTCAAATCATAGGACTAAGTTTGAACCAAGGGTTACTCCTTGTGTGTTCTTAGGCTATCCTCTTGGAAAGAAAGGTTACAAAGTGTTGTACCTCAAGAATTTAAAGGCTTTCATTTCTAGAGATGTTGTATTTCATGAAGAGTTTTTTCCATTTGCTTTTATTAAATGTAATTCTTCTTTTGATGTTTGTTTACCTACTGCTAAAGTTAATGCAAGTAACCAGACTCCTGAAGTTTCCCCCCTTGACACCAGACTTCACACTGAAGCTTCCCAAGAGCCTGCTGAATCACCAATCGATTTCAGTTCTTCTCAAATTTCCTCAATTGATCCTAGCACACCTATTCCCTCTAGGTCTTCTTCTAGGTTCTCTACAGATTCTCCAGTATCATCTAGTCAATCACATACATCTGTACCTATTTTTCCTTCTCCAAATTCTGATCCTATGATGGATGTTCTTATTAGGAAGTCTACCAGATCACACACAACTCCATCTTACCTCAAGGATTACATCTGTAATGCACTCCAACTCACAGATGTTAGCAACTCTTGCTTTCTCACACCTGTTACACCTACTTGTATATCTTTCAGTGGACTATCTTCTACTAATCGACATATGCTAAACACATTGTCCAATATACAAGAACTTATCAACTATTTACAGGCAACACATCACCCAAGGTGGCAAGAAGCAATGGACAAAGAGATTGAGGCTCTTGAACTTAATAAGACTTAGGAAGTAGTTGAATTACTACCTGGGAGGAAAACTTTGCCATGCAAATGGGTTTATAAGGTTAAACAACATTCAGATGGCAGTGTTGAAAGACTAAAGGAAAGGTTGGTCATTCGGGGAGACATACAAAAAGAGGACATAAACTTCAATGAAACTTTTTCACCCGTGGTAAAAATGACCACAATCAGATGCATATTGGCAACGGCAGTAAAGAAATGGTGGGGTCTATACTAATTAGATGTGAATAACGCTTTCTTACATGAAGACCTAAATGAAGAAGTGTATATGAAATTCCCACCTGGGATAGTACCTCCTTCACCTACTCATGCATGTAAGTTAACGAAATCCCTATATGGGCTACGACAAGCATCTCGACAGTGGTATGCTAAGCTTACGATGCTTTGAACTTTAAGGGATTCACTCACTCGTTAAATGACTATTCCTTGTTCTTTAAAAAATCAGATTCTTTCATTTCTATAGTGACTGTCTATGTGGATGATATACTCTTGACAGGAAATGATAGTGGAGAATTACATGCATTGAAAGAATTTCTCAATCAAGAATTCAGAATTAAAGATCTCGGGGACTTACATTTTTTTCTAGGAATGGAAGTTAACCGAGAAAAGGATGGACTCATCCTTTCTCAGTGCAAATTCACTTTATCCAAGAATTTGACTCCCTCAATTTATCACCTGTTTATTGTCCACTTGATCCATCTACTCGTCTGTCTGCTCGAACAGGGGAACCAGTGAAGGATCCCCCCTTGTATCGTCATCTCCTTGGAAAGCTTAACTACCTCACTCACACATGACCAGACTTTTCCTTCACAGTCCAACACCTCAGCCAGTATATGAAGGATCCACGACAACCACACCTAGATGCAGCATTCCGTGTGCTTCGCTATTTGCTCAAAGATCCTGGGCTTGGACTCTTTATGTCTTTTTTCTCATCCTTCAAGCTACTAGATTTTTGTGATTCAGATTGGGCAATGTGCCCAGAATCGAGGAAGTCAGTGAATGGTTTTTACATTTCCCTTGGTACCTCTCCGATTTCTTGGAAATCCAAAAAGCAAACTTCAATCTTGTTCAGTTCGGCTGAAGCAGAATACAGGTCTATGAGGCGAGTTGTGGTAGAGCTTACATGGTTGGTTCGTCTTTTTGAGGATATGTCAATTCCTATCTCTCTTCCAGTCACCCTTCACTCCGACAGCCAAGCAGCAATTCACATAGCGAAAACCCCCGTTTTCACGAATGGATGAAGCACATTGAAATCGATTGCCATCTTGTGCGAGAGCAATATCTAGCTGGGTTGATTTCATTATCTTTTGTTAGATCTTCTGCCAAGTTGGCGGATCTCTTCACGAAACCACTTACAGGACCTCTTCATCGTGATTTATTGGGCAAGTTGGGTGTGCTTTCTTCCCCCTCCAACATTGGGGGGGGAGGGGGTGTTGGAGAAGATGAAGTTCTGCCCAGAAATGTCTAGGTCTTTCTGACTATGAAGTAATACTTCATTGTAATTAAATGTGGGATATACGTATGAGCCCACCGGGTTGAAGATTTGGGCTATCTCTGCATTTTGGGCCTGCTTACAACAAGAATTCTTATGGGCTTACTTCAGTGACATTTCGAATTGGGCTTCAATGACAAAAACATTGTTACAGAATATTCCCATAGTACACAGTACATTACACCCTGTATTTCAATTATTTTTTCTTGTATTTATCTTATGTACAGTTTTGTACTAGCTAATAGGAAATTGCCACTTGGCAAAATAGTATGTAGCCCTAGATTCATTCCTTTTGTATATAATCCTAGGTATGTACAGTGATTGATACACACATTTTTGAATATACAAAGAAGAAAAAATCTTCAAATCATTTTTCACTTTTGTCATAGTGCATGATTTAATTGGGCTTGGCTAACATCTGTTGCTATAACTTTTTTGTAATGCTCCACTACCTGAAAAATAAAATAAATTACTTGCTACAAGAAGTTAAAATACACATAATTTAAATGGGAGAGGGAGGGAATTAACTTCGATGGTAGCTTGGTCGTTGCCGGCGCCGACATCCCAAACAAGACAGTGGTGGGTGGAGCGTTGAGCCAGCATTGAAAACCATTCACCGGGATAAGTTGGACGTGCTTTGGAGTAGACCTGCGCCTGCTTATCGGATATCCCCCATCACTACTCTGCTTCCGCTTCTCTTATGTTTCAAAGGAATTTACTCACAATTAGCAGTATGGATTAAATCTTTTATTTGATATATTTAAGGGATTGGTTATGTGATTTTCTAAGTTTAGTGATTGAAAAAATGTAGGCCGCAACCCATGTCACGACCAAATTTCGTATTAGGCCGTGATAACGCCAATACCATTGTTAGGCAATCCAACGTTGATTAAATTAAAAATCTCCCGTTCGAGTAAATCACTAAGTAGATAAAATTCTACATTAACTAAAAATATTTTTAGAATTTACCAATGTAACAAGACTTAGGCGGAACAATGAATGCAACCGTAATCATTTAAATATAACCCAAAATATCAAAAGTCTACTAGTGTGTGTGCCAAGACCCGGTGTCACAAGTATGTGGGCAATCTAGTAGAATATACAAAAATAGTGCTAGCCTACTGTCCGAAAAGAAGTAGACAGAACAAAAAAAATAAAATATAGAAAAGACTCCAGCTATTGCGGAATGGCTCGGGGGGCAGCTCACCATGGAGTCTCGAAATGGGGATCAACTCTGTGCACCAGACTGATAACCAGATGCACCTGCCTCAAGCCCTGTATAGTTAAGTACATAAGAGTAGCATGAGTACATAAATAATATGTATCCAGTAAGTATCTAGTCTAACCTCGAAGAAGTAGTGACGAGGGATCGACTTCGACACTTACTAGGACTTCGACTTCGACACTTACTAGCCTAAGACTACCCGAACATAACAGGAATAGTAGCTACGTACGAACTCTCGTCACTTCGTGCATACGTAGCCCCCTACAAACAACAACACATGTTAATTAAGTTCACATACGGGGAAATTTCCCTCTTACAAGGTTAAAAAAAAGACTTACCTCGTCTCTAAGTGTAATGACCCGACTGGTCGTTTTGTGTTCTAGGACCCCGTGCCCCTAAATGAAACTCCCCGTAGCTGCTTTTACTGATTACGTGTTATTGATGTGGGGGACTACGTACGTGCGAGGTGACGAGAGCCCGTGCGTAGTGACTATTATTGTTATGTCCGTGTAGTTAGGCCCACACCATGCCATGTGAATTCCATTAACTTGAGTTATATGCTTCGTAACTCCATTGTATGCAACTTTATTTTTAAGAAAACCTGGAATTTGATGTTTTAAAGGAATTTGTTAATTGAAAAGAATTGAAAGAAAGATGGTGTGTTTGCATGCGATCGCTTCGCAATTTATATTCTGCGAGCAGAGTGATTCTTTCCCCTACTCTCATGGGAGCGGGCCGTATGCCACGGCAGGTATTGATAGATGCATCTATGGTTCACGCCGTTCGACCCTTCGGCAGTGCACATTTATTATTATTATGTTGGCCCAGGCCGGATGTCCTTATTCCATTATGCCCATGTTATTTGCCTGATATTGTTTATGACTGTTGAGCTGTGAATTATCCTGGAGGATCGAACTGAAAACTTATAAATTGATGCTTCATTACATTTTTGGATTTTATTACGGTTCGATATTTATTTTCTTACTATCCATGCTTACTTGTTGTCCTCTTTTAAATTATCACTTAAATACACTGTTTGGACCCTAGTAAGTGTCAAGTCGACCTCTCGTCACTACTTCTTCGAGATTAGGCGGGACACTTACTGGGTACATATTGTTTATGTACTCATGCTACGCTTTGTACTTAATTTTACAGGTTCTGAGGAAGGTGCATCTGGGTTCCAGTCCGGAGCTCGTTCCTGAGTTTTACTGGTCGAGGCTTCACGGTGAGCTACTCTCCTTGGCGATTTCTAGCGGCACTTTGGAGCTATCCTATTGTTATTTCTGTCTATACCTACTCAGACAGTAGGACATACTTTCATTCTTTTGGTATTATCTACTAGATGCATGTAGACTTGTGACACTAGTTCCTGGCACACACGCTAGTAGACTTTATTTTGGGATGTAATCGTTAGTTATGACTTCATGATTATTTATTTTGTATGAAATTTTTCCTAAGTTATCCGTTTCTACTTAATGTCTCAAAACTAAGTTAAGCAAGTGTTGAAAAATATTTTTGGTAAACTACCTGAAATCACTAGTAGATAATGGTTGGCTTGCCTGGCGGTGGTGTTGGGTGCCATCGCGACCTGAGTTAGAATTTGGGTCGTGACACAAAGCTTACTTTCCATTTCAAGATTTGCGCTCAAACCTCGAAATTTGTAACGACCCGACCGGTCATTTTGCGTTATCAGACCCCGTTCCCCTAAATGAAACTTCTCATAGCGGCTTATTATGATTTATGACTTGTGGGGACGGGTGGTTTGGGATTCGGAAGCGTTTAGAGTGATATAGGAACACTTGGTTCCTTACGGTTGGCCTTTAAGGCCAAGTTTGACTTCGGTCAACACTTTGAGTAAACGACCTCGAAATCGAGTTTCGACGGTTCCGGTAGCTTCGTATGATGATTTAGGACTTGGGTGTATGTTCGGAATGGGTTTTGGATGACCCAAGACCGTTTCAGTGCCCAATAGAGAAATAAGAGTTTCCTTAAGTTCATATTGTGGTTTGGGACGTGTTTTTGTGTTATCGAGGTCCAAATGGAATTCCGATAACGAGAATAGATCCGTTATGTCATTTATGACTTGCTTGCAAAATTTGGTGTCATTCCGAGTAGTATAGATCGATTCGGCGCATTTTTAGCAAATTCAAGAACTTAAAGTTCCTAAGTTTAATTCTAGGGGTTTTGAGGTGTGATTTTGAGTTTTAGCATTGTTTTGGGTGTTCCGAAGGCTCGAGCGAGTCCGTATTATGATTTGGGACTTGTTGGTATATTTGGACGGGGGCTCGGGTGGGCCCAGGTGCCTCTCGGGCACCAAACGAGGCCAAAAACCAGCTGAAGCAGTTGCTGGTGCACCTGACCTGGTGTAACCGCAGGTGCGATTGCCCAGTCGCAGGTGCGAGACCGCTCCTGCGGTCTCTGCCTCGCAGGTGCGGCTTCAGGTGAGGCTGCCCATTTCTCGCAAGTGCGAATAATATCCGCAAGAGCAGAGCCGCAGGTGCGAGCTCCTCTCCGCAGGTACGAGCCAGGGCCCCGCATCCGCAGGTGCGAGTCTTTTCTCGCAGGCGCGGTCCTCGAGCCGCAGGAGCGGAAACCCTGTAGGCAGTGAGGTCTTTTAAAATATGGGAAAGAACCATTTTACTCCATTTCTTTCCTCCATAGTCGACCTTGAGAGCTTGGAAAATAGCCAAACGACCTAGCTACTGAAAGGTAAGTGATCTCTACTCTAATATTAGTTTAATACATGAAATCCTAGGTAGATTAACCTCCTAATTAGTGAAAATCAAGGGTTAGAGTAAAAACCTAGGGCTTTATGAAACTTGGGGAATTACCCACTAAAATAGCTATGAAAGCATAAAAAAACCATATGTTAATGATCCTTAGGGTATGGGTAAGTGTTTCCTTCAAGAATTTCCGGAATCCGAGCATGTGGGCCCGAGGTGTATTTTTGGGATTTTTCAAAGTACGTTGAAATAACTACTTAATTAGGTAAATTTCATACTTTTGAGCATATATTAATTCATGTATACAATATTTGACTAGTTTCGGGTCCTTGGGAGACGAGTTTGGAGTTTCGGGCGCGTTCTTGACCTGGAAAGTAGGTTCTACACGAGGTGAGTCTCCTTTCTAACCTTGTAAGAAGGAATTATCCCCATAGGTGATTATAAATAATTGCATGTCCTTATTTTCGGGGGCTACGCACGCACGAAATGACGAGAGTCCGTGCGTAGCTACTATTATGTTATGTTGGGTAGTTTTAGGACTCACAAGCATGCTTTTACGTGCCTTACATATGTCCCCAAATGTATTTGAGTTGCATAGTATCCTCGAATTGGTATGAGAGTATTAGGAAGTTATGTTCAAAAATCATATTGCTTAAGTTCTTGCTTGTATATACAATCTCTGTTAAATCCCTTAATATTGAAAAATTATGTGTATGTATACGGCACCCGCGTCACATGTATGATTCGTGAGCGGGATAGCCCTACTATTATGTCATCCACGTCGCATGTTCGATTCGCGAGCGGGGTAATAAATGCATCTATGGTTTGAGCCGTTCGACCCTCAGCAGTGCACATCTATTTTTCCGACGCTTCGGCCGTACGCTTTCGGCCTATTATGTGCTATATAATTTACTGGGAGTTTAGTTGTAATTGCATAAACTGTTTCATGTGAAAACAGGAATTTAGTTCCTTATATACTAGTGAACTTTGACATGCAAAGGTAATTACAATTAAACTTGATATTTTATGTCTTTGTGATTACTACGACTGTTATGCCTGCCTAGTCCTTATTAAATTATGTTATTTAGAGATTTTGACCCTAGTAAGTATCACGTCTACCTCTTGTCACTACTTCTTCGAGATTAAGCGGGATACTCACTGGGTACGTATCTGTTTATGTACTCATGCTACGCTTCTGTATTTAATTGTACAGTCTCTGAGGCAGGTGCATCTGGGCATTCATCCGGAGCTCATCCCTGACGTATAGTTGGCGTGGACTTCTCGGTGAGCTGCTTTCCTTGACGTATCTCTCTGGAAGCACCTTGGAGTTCCTCTTTTCTTTTGCTATGTCTGTATTACTTTTCTTCAGACAATAGGGCAAACTTGTACTTTCTTTTGGATACTCATTTCTATTAGATGCCCATAGACCTGTGACGCCAGTTCCTGGCATGCCCACATAGTGGATATTCTATTATTTTGGGTTGTAATTATTGGTGGTGATTGCTATATTTATTACTTACTTTTGGTTGTCTAAGTCACTTGCTTACTTCGAAATTAGAAATCTAAAAGAAACCCTCTCAAGTATGGGAAATTATTTTTATAAATTAAAAAGGGATCACTAGTAACTTAAGGTTGGCTTGCCTGACATCGGGGTTGGGCGTCATCGCGACCTAAATTGGGATTTGGGTCGTGACAATATGGTACCAGAGCTCTAGGATCACGTAGGTCTCACATGTCACGGGCAAGCCTAATAGAGTCTTGCGGGTCGATACAGAGGCGTCTGTATTTATCTTCGGGAGGCTATAGGGTGTTAGGAAACCTCTCTTTATTCATGTTCTATCGTGCAGTTGATGGTTTACTAAATCTTATTCTTCTATTCTCTCACATATGGTGAGGACTCGCGCGGCTGACGTTCCAGACCCGGGAGATGCTGCTACCACCGCCGCCCGAGGCTGTAGCAGAGGACGGGGGAGGGCATCGACCCGAGGTAGGGGACGGGGGTGTCCCAGAGCTGTTCCAGTAGCACACCCAGCAGAGGATCCTATCACAGAAGAGCAGGGCGAGGTGCCCCCAGCAGATCTTGTCCCAGTATACTTTATGACGGCACCAGGCTTCCAAGAGGTCATGGGCTATATGATGAGATTCATGGATACTATGACGCAGGCTGGTTTATTTCCAGCGGACCCTACCATATCCCAGGATGGAGGCGGAGTTCAAAACCTTATTGCCCAGGCCGCAGGACATGCAACAGTAGTATATCAGACCCCGGGTACACTGCTCGTGGGTGGAGCCCAGCCTGTAGCAGCAGCACCTGAGCCCAGACCAGCTGCGGACGGCGATCCGTAGAAGTTACTGGATAGATGGGCCAAATTGCACCCTCCTGTCTTCGGAGGTGAGAAGGGCGAGGATACGGGAGTCCCATGGAGTGGACTTCACTACTTTTCAGCTTGAGGGCAGGGCCCGCAGATAGTGGCAGTCCTCTATCCTTGGTAGACCGGCAGGTTCCCCTTCCATCACTTGGGAGCAGTTCACTCAGTTGTTCCTGGATAGATATATCCCACCCTCCGAGAGGGAAGAGCTGCGGTATCAGTTTGACCAGCGGGCGCATGGATAGATGTCAGTGACAGACTACGAGGTTCGGTTTTCAGAGTCGTCCCGTCATGCCATTATGATACTTCTTACTGATGCTGAGAGAGTGCGGAGATTTGTAGCTGGGATGCACTCAGGTATTAGGGCCAACATGGCCCGATAGGTGGAGATGGGGACTCAGGTATTGTGGTCGAGATAGCTCTCCGGATTGAGGGTTATCGATCGAGGGACAGAGATCAGAGTCAGCAGGATAAGAGAGCTAGATTTTATGGAGATTTCAGAGGTTCCCCAGCTAGGGGTAGAGGTCAGTTAGGTAGAGGCCAACCTAGCAGGCCTCCATATTCAGCTCCTCCACCACCTCCCCGTGGTTCTCCAGTGAGGCTCTATTTCAGTGCCATGCGTGAGAGTTCCTACCGTCCACCATCCATTCAGGGTTCCTCAGACGGGTATTCCGGTCATCAGGGGTCTTGTAGTCCTTACTTCAGTGCCATGCCGGAGGGTTCTCATCGTCCCCTAGCTATCCAGGGTTCTTCTTCAGGGGGGCAGGCCATGCCACCGGCGAGATGTTATGAGTGTGGGGATTCAGGCCATATGAGGAGGAATTGTCCCAGGCTTCGGGGCAAGGCCGTTCAGCAGAGTTATCAACCTACATTCTCAGCACCGGCGGTTCGTCCACCTAGAGGTGGAGGGTAGGCTGGTAGAGGTCGTCCCAGAGGTGGAGGCCAGGCAGGGGGAGCTCTGCCGGCCCCTATTCATTCCAACGGAGGTCAGTCATCCGGTGCTCCAGCTAGATTCTATGCTATTCCGACCCGATCAGATGCAATGGCCTCAGATGCCGTGATCACAGGTACTATTTCAGTATGTGGTAGAGAGGCATCAGTATTATTTGATCCAGGATCCACTTATTCATATGTGTTAGCCTTATTTGCTTATTTCCTGGATGTTCTTCGTGAGTCCTTGGGTACTCATATTTATGTGTCCACTCCCGTGGGCAATTCTGTAGTAGTAGACCGGATTTATCGGTCCTGTGTGATTTCATTTTGTGGGTTCGAGACCAGAGCAGATCTCCTATTGCTCGACATGGTTGATTTCGAGATTATTCTAGGCATGTATTGGCTATATCCCTATCATGCCGTGCTAGATTGCCATGCCAAGACAATTACTTTAGCCATGCCCAAGTTTCCTAGGCTGGAGTGGAGGGGTTCCTCTGTTAGTGCAGCCAGTCGGGTTATTTCATTCCTGAAGGCTCGATATATGGCCGAGAAGGGTTGTCTGGTGTATCTTGCTTATGTGCGGGACACCACCGCCGAGTCTCCGATGATTGATTCAGCGCCAGTGGTTCGAGAGTTTGATGACGAATTTCCTTCAGACCTTCCAGGCATGCCTCCAGATCGTGATATTGATTTCTGCGTTGATTTAGCTCCAGGCACCCAACCTATATCTATTCCTCCGTACCGTATGGCTCCGAAAGA
Organism: Nicotiana knightiana; assembly: GCA_005239525.1. Classification (NCBI taxonomy): domain Eukaryota; kingdom Viridiplantae; phylum Streptophyta; class Magnoliopsida; order Solanales; family Solanaceae; genus Nicotiana; species Nicotiana knightiana. Next base: position 42,497 of record ML405210.1, on the reverse strand, counting down.
GTTGAAGGAGCATCTTGAGGAGTTGTTGGCTAAGGGGTTCATCAGATCGAGTGTATCGCCATGGGGTGCTCCAGTTCTATTCGTGAAGAAGAAGGATGGGTCCATGTGGATATGTATTGATTACCGCCAGTTGAACAAGGTCACCATTAAGAACAAGTATCCTTTCCCGCTCATCGATGATTTGTTTGACCAGTTGTAGGATGCTTGGGTATTTTCTAAGATTGATTTGAGATTGGGATATCATCAATTGAGGATTCGTGCCTCAGATGTTCCGAAGACCGCTTTTCGTACGAGATATGGCCATTATGAGTTCCTGGTGATGTCCTTTGGCTTGACTAATGCCCTAATAGCATTTATGGACTTGATGAACAGGGTGTCCAGGCCGTACATTGATTATTTTGTCATTGTCTTCATTGATGACATTCTGATTTACTCACGTAGCCTGGGAGAGCACGAGCAGCATTTGAGAGTGGTGCTCTAGACTTTGCGAGAACAAAAGCTATATGCTAAGTTCTCCAAGTGTGAGTTTTGGTTGGATTCTGTGGCATTCTTGGGACATGTGGTACCCGGAGAGGGTATTAAGGTTGATCCTAAGAAGATTGAGGCAGTTTAGTGTTGGCCACGTCCTACTTCAGCTACAGAGATCAGGAGTTTCTTGGGTCTAGCAGGCTACTACTGGTGATTTGTGGAGGGCTTTTCATCCATTGAATCCCCACTGACTAGATTGACTCAGAAGAATGCCCCGTTCCGATGGTACAACGAGTGTGAGGCGAGATTTCAGAAGCTCAAGACAACATTGACCTTAGCACCGGTTCTAGTATTGCCTTCCGGTTCTGGGATGTATACGGTATATTGTGACGCTTTGCGCGTTGGTTTGGGATGTGTGTTGATGCAGGAAAGGAGAGTTATTGCTTATGCTTCACGCCAGCTGAAGGTTCATGAGAAGAATTACCCTGTGCACGATTTGGAGTTGGCGGTGATTGTTCATGCCCTTAAGATTTGGAGGCACTACTTGTATGGGTTGTCCTGTGAGGTTTATACAAACCACCGCAGCTTGCAACACTTGTTCAAGCAGAGGGATCTTAATTTGAGGCAGCGCAGGTGGCTGGAGTTGCTGAAGGATTATGACATCACCATTCTTTATCATTCGGGCAAGGCAAATGTTGTAGCAGATGCTTTGAGCAGGAAGGCGGAGAGTATGGGTAGCTTGGCTTATATTGCAGCAGAGGAGAGACCTCTACCCTTGGACATTCAGTCCTTGGCTAATCGCCTGGTGAGATTAAACCTTTCAGAGCCTCGCCGAGTTCTAGCACATGTAGTTTCCCAATCTTCGTTATTGGGAGAAATTAAGGCTCGGCAGTTCGATGATCCGTGCTTGGTAGAGCTACGGGAGACAGTGGTTCAGGGTGGTGCCAATGAGGTTACTATTGGCGAGGATGGTGTTCTGAGACTTCCAGGAGGTCTTGAATCAGCTAGAAGAACCAACTCCATTTGTTGTCTTTTAGTCTAGTTTATTTGTAGTAGGTGATTACAAATTGTACCTTTCAACTTTATCTAGAAGCAATTGTAACAGGTACTGAGTATTCAAGTTATAGTTAACTTGAAGTTTGTCGCAAATAGCTAGAGGCTAGTCTGCCATAAAGGGTTAGAGTTAATCCTTAGGTTTAAAGAGTTTATTTTGTAAATGCTGTTTGGCTCATTGATTTAGTGAAGAGTTTGGGAAATCCTACTGGGAAGTAGGTCGTGGTTTTTTCACCTTTAGCCAGTTGTTTTCCACGTAAAATTGTTGTGTTCTTTATTTTCTACAATTATTATTCCACAAACTGTAGGAGTTGGAACACATAGAAGAACCTGGTCCTTCTATAACTACTGCACGCAAAATTGATCACCACACAAATCACCCCCCTCTTGTGTGATATTGACATAGATAAACATCATCTATGTATTAAACTCACATTTAGTAGAAATTACTTACCTCATAAGGCTAGGTCGAAATCCCTTCCTTAGAAGCTCTCAAATCACCCAAGAGTGGAAGAAGATGTGATAAAAATGGCCCTAACCCTTAATAAATGAGGCTCACTGCCTCCAGTGATTTCCGCACCTGCGCCCTCGCATCTGCAGAATATGGTCCGCTTTTGCGGAATCACTAGGCTGGCTGAGGGCCGCTTCTGCGGGCGGTTTATCGCTTCTGCGGAGAAAGGGCTGCACCTGCGGATTTGGGTTGACCTCCCTTGGCTGCATCTGCGAGACTTGTCTTGCACCTACGAGCTCGCACTCGCGGCTGCCCAACCGCAGATGCGGGCACACAAGAACTGGTGCACCAGCAGCTCTTTTGAGTTTCAAACTCATCTTGCGCATCGTCCGAATGGTATCCGGGGCCCCCGAGGCCCCGACTAAACATACCAACAAGTTTGAAATCATAAAACGGGCTCGCTCGAACTCTCAAAACGCCCGAAAAAACATTAAAAGTAATAATCGGACCCCAAAACCAATTGATTCAAACTTAAGAACTTCAAGTTCTTCAATTTACTTCCAATGCGCCGAAACGTACTTAAACTACTTGGATTGATACCAAATTTTGCGTGCAAGTCTTAAATGAAATTACGGAACTATTCCCAGTCTCGAATTTCCGTTTGGACCTCGATATCACCAAAACCCGGTCCAAACCAAATTTAAAGAACTTCAAGAACCAACTTTCGATATTAGGCGCCGAAATGCTCCCGGGTCATCCAAAACCTCATCCGAACATACGCCCAAGTTGGAAATCGTCATACGAACCTATTGGAATCGTCAAATCCTGATTCTGAGGTGGTTTACTCAAAAATGTTGACCAAAGTCAAACTTTGCCTTTTAAGCCAAGCTTAAGGAACCAAGTGTTCGATTTCAGCTCCCGAACTAACTATCCCCACTAGTCATAAAACAGTAAAAGCATGTACGAGGGGGCCTTATTTAGGGAAACGAGGTTCTATAAGGCAAAACGACCAGTCGGGTCGTTACAACCCACAAGTCTATACATTTCAGATGTCTCTCTAATAATTATGTTAATATATTCTAATTTTACAAATTTTATGAATTGAAGTTAAGTTTTAGAAAAAAAACAAAATGCTAATATTTTAGATGATCCCTTGATGATATTAACTATAGTTGAGTTTTTGGTCAATATTGTCCTTTATCATTGAGGTTGGTCTATTTTGTGTCCCTCAAATATAGCCCTGAGCATATTTAGTCCCTTAAGTATGCTAAAGTGGAGCACATTTAGTCTCACTGACACAATGTGTTCAAAAACTAATAGTGTTACCCAACTCTGATTCATGAAGCAAACTTTTCCTCTGAAGTAAAACATTTCCTCTCCTTTTATTGGATAACACAAATTATCAGTTTAACTCCTCATTTTTAGATAATGTCTTCTAAAATTTTGACCTTCAAAATATCCCTTATGTGCTAGTTTTCAATGAGAAAATGACACTGGATAGCCGCTGTAAAAATAATACCTGAAAAAATGTATAAAAAATATATATATTTTTGTATATATATATACACACACACATTTTGTATGTTAACATACAAAAATTATACAAATTTTATATATACTTTTTTTCGTTAACAGATGTAAAAAGTTTATGGCACGGGCTAAAGTAAGAATACAACCTGGTTGTTCGTTTGCTTCAATAATATGCCTAGAAGTGATCATGGAAGCTCTATTTTTTCAAATTTTAATATCTTTTTGGAAAAATCATCCGAAATGTTTCAATGTATATATATACAAAAAAATGGACAAATTTTATATATTTTTCGGCTATTATTTTTATAGCGGCTATATAATGTCATTTTCTCATTGAAAACTGGCACAGAAGGGGATATTTTCCAGGTCAAAATTTTAGAAGACATTATCTAAAAATGAGGAATTAAAGAGATAATTTGCGTTATCCAATAAAAGGAGCGGAAATGTTTTGCTTCAGAGCAGAAGATTTTTCTTCATGAATCAGAGTTGGGTAACACCGTTAGTTTTTGAACATATTGTATCAGTGAGACTAAGAGCCTGTTTGGCCAAGCTGGAGAAATCGACTTATTTTGATAAGTGCTTTTTTCAAAAGTGCTTTCGAAAAAGTACTTTTGGAGAGAAGCAGTTTGTGCTTGGCTAATCACTCTGAAAAGCACTTTTGAGCCATAATTTGTATTTATTTAAGCTTTTCAAAAAGTGATTTTATGAATCAAATTACGAATAAGGACATGAATACAACAACAACAACAACAAACCCAGTCTAGTCCCAACATGTGGGATCTGGGGAGGGTAGTCTGTACGCAAACCTTATCCCTACCTAGTGCAGGTAGAGAGGCTGTTTCCAATAGACCCTCGGCTAAAAACCAAAAAATAAAAAAAATAAAAAATAAAAATACAATAAAAATAAAAACAAAAAACAAAAATAATAAAAAATAAAAATAAGAATCACATACCGTAATACAGGATAAATAATATCCAATAATAGCAACAGGAAATACAATACCTGAGGCGAACAGAACTACATACCGTAATAAATCTAAGAATATCAAGGGAAATGCATGCTACTAAACCTATCGGTGAACACTATAAACTACCTACTAACCTTCTACCTTAATCCTCGACCTCCACACCCTCCTATCAAGTGTCATGTCCTCAGTGAGCTGAAGCAGCGCCATGTCCTGCTTAATCACATCTCCCAATACTTCTTAGGCCTCCCTCGACCTCTTCTCAAACTCTCCATGGCCAACGTCTCACACCTCCTAACAGGAGCATCAATGATTCTTCTCTTAACATGTCCGAACCATTGCAGCCTCGACTTACGTATCTTGTCCTCCATGGAAGCTACTCCCACTCTGTCCCGGATAACTTCATTCTTAATCCTATCTTTCCTGGTGCACCCACACATCCATCTCAATATCCTCATCTCTGCTACTCTCATCTTCTGCACGTGGGAGTTCTTGACTGGCCAACACTCAGCCCCATACAGCATAGCCGGTCGAACCACCACTCGATAAAACTTACCCTTAAGTCTTAACGGCATATTCCTATCACACAAAACACCAGAAGCGAGCCTCCACTTCATCCATCCCGCTCCGATGCGATGAGTGAAATCTTCGTCAATCTCCTCATTACCCTGGATAATAGACCCGAGATACTTAAAACTCACTCTCTTGGGGATAACTTGAGCATCAAGCTTAACCTCTAAATCTGCATCATGGGTCCCGTCACTGAACTTACACTCCAAGTATTCTGTCTTGGTTCTACTCAGTTTGAAACCTTTAGACTCCAAGGTCTGTCTCCAAACCTCCAACCTCGCGTTAACTTCACTACGCGTCTCGTCAATCAACACGATATCATCGGAAAATAGCATGCACCAAGGCACCTTCCCTTGGATGTGACGCGATAGTACATCCATCGCCAAGGCAAACAAATATGAAAATAAATTTAAAAGTAATAATTTTTTTAATATAAGTTAAATATATTAAAAATCATGTAACAAAAAATAAAAATATTCACCCCTAAAGTCACTATATATTATAAAGCTTTCCTAAAAATAATAAGAAATATTTATACATTAATATTCTAAGTATTAGGTTTAATGGTTATTTTGGTATATACTATATTTTGTTAAGGGTATTCTTGGTAAGAAGAAAAGTCAAAACTGCTTCTGCTTCTGCTTTTGCTTTTGGGAAGAAGCTACTTTTTTCTGCTTCTCAGAAACTGCTTCTGCTTCTTCCCAGAAACTGCTTCTGCTTCTTCCCAGAAGTACTTTTTTTTCCCCAAAAAAGCTTGGCCAAATAACTCAAGTTAGGAAAAAAAATAATTTTGGGAAAAAAAGAAGCACTTTTGGCATGTTGAGAAGCTTGGCCAAACATGCTATAAAGGTGCTCCATTTTAGCATACTTAAGGCACTAAATATGCTCAAGGCTATATTTGAGGGACCAAATAGACCTACCCTCGAAGATAAGGGACAATATTGCTCAAAAACTCAACTATAGTTAACTACCATTTGGACATAAATTTTCTTTCCTTTTTTCCAAAAAAAGTTCACTTTTTTTCGAAATCATCGTTTTTTCATAAAATTTTTAATTTTCACTTGAAGATGCATTTTGAAAATTTTTAAAAATTTGAAAAACTTCAAAAAGCTGTTTTTCAAAATTTTCAGTCAAATCACTCAGAAAACTTCAAAAACAACCCAAACTGAAATTTATGTCCAAACACAACTCTAAATTTCAAATACCATTTTTACTATTTTTTGTAATTTTACGATTCTTATGTCTAAATGCCTATGAAGAGTACCGACGCCTTTATGATAAAAGTCTTACCATACCCAATTCAATTTAGAAATAATTTCAAATTCTTGGGGACAATTTCGAAGATAATGAAAATTTGAGTAGACAATTCTAGTCGACTCCAAAATCTATTAGGTAGAGTTAAATATTAAGATTTTATCCGGTATGAATAATCTTTTCAAAGAAAATATTTAGCTTTTTAGCGGTATAAAAGTTGGTTAACATTTTAGGGATATCTTTGTCGATCAACATTTTAGCGTTTTGATATTCGTCTTTACAATATATTAGTATCTATAAATATGCGTTGGATGTTAATAATGGCACGCGATGGTTTAAACATTGATTTATATGAAGGAACAATAAAATTAAATTAATGAGAATTTTTTTATCTATAATGGTACAACAATCATCTAAATGCCGAAAAATATTATACATTAGCATAATACATAAACTCAAAATGAAATGACATCACATTTTTTTTGGGTGTGTTTTTCCTTTTAATGCTTTGATTGCTCTGCCATAACCAGGACTTTTGTTGTTGATATTGATATATATCTTGAAAGTACAACATATAGTTGTTCGTGCAAGAACAAATATTGCGGTAAATATAGTTCAATATTTAGGATGTTTGTCCTTGTGTTTATTTATTATAATAATTACAACACATAAACATACTGAAAATGATTTGCACACAAATTTAAAAGAATACTCCTTAGTTTCGAAAAATGAAAATTCAATTCAGGGATAAACATATACTTAGAAGTACATTGACCAGTATCATAATTTCTGCATGTATGACGTTATTGTCAAAATTTCTATATACCATATGTGTGCTGTTACATAAGTTATCGGCAAATCTAAGTTTTTCAGTAGTATGATGGGCATATTTTTCCGTAACGACCTGACTAGTCGTTTGAGCATTTGCACTTCGCTCGGTAGTTGCGGGCATGAGTAGCTCCGTATGATGTATTACAGCTTATGTGAATCGTCGGTTTCAGTTTTCAGGTTATTCAGAATTTGATTTGGAAGAATGATTCTCAGCTACAAGCTTTAAATTTGAAAGAATTGACCAAGTTTGACTTTTTAATAGTTGACCTCAGATTGGATTTTTATGATTCTGTTAGCTCCGTTGGATAATTTTTTACTTAGGAGCGCATCCGGATTGTGATTTGGAGGTCCGTAGTAGAATTAGGCTTGAAATGGCGAAAAGTTAGAATTTTGGAAAGCTTGACCGGGGGTAGACTTTTTGATATCGGGGTCGAATTCTGATTCCGAAAGTTGAAATAGGTCCGTCATGTCAAATATGACTTGTGTGCAAAATTTTAGGTCAATCGGATGTGATTTGATATGTATCAACGCGAGTTTCAGAAATTGAAAGTTCAAAGTTCATAGATTTCGATTTGATATGTGATTCGTCATTTTGATATTTTTATGTGTGTTTTGAGGCCTCGAGTAGGTTTGTGTTATGTTATGGAACTTTTTGGTATATTCGGACGGGGTCTCGAGGGGCTCGGGCGTGTTTCAGATTGATTTTGGATCATTTTTCTTCATTTTGGCACTATTATGTTCTGCTATTTCTGGTGTCTCACTTCTTCATCGCGTTCGCATGGCAAGTGTCGCGAACACATAGTGTATTTTGATGGAAGCTGCAAATTGTTCTTCGCGATCGCGAAGTATGCCCTGCATTCACGTAGAGTTGGGGAAAGTCCTCTTTGCGTTCGCGTATGGAGGATCGCATTCGCGTAGTGTTGAGGTTGGCAGCTGAGAATTGGAGCATTCTTCTATGCGGTTGTGTAAGGTTAGTCGCGTTCGCGAAGCTTTGGCAGTAGTGTTCATCGCGTTCGCGTGCAGTGTATCGCAAACGCGTAGAGTCTTTTATGTTAGTATGAGTTTTATTCATCGCGAACGCGATAAGTTTACCGCGTTCGTTAAAGAGGAGGCCTGGGCAAATTATAAAGTACTCTAGTTCGAGGGGTTTCAGTCATTTTTACATTTTGGGAGCTATGAAGCTCGGTTGAGGCTATTCTTGAAGAAATTTTAACCATATTAATTGGGGTAAGTGTTCTCTACTAGGTTTTGATTATATTTCATGAGTCTATCTTCGATTTTAGTTTTTGGTTGATGGATTTTAAAGAGGAAATTAGGGGTTTTGGCCTAAAGTTTCATAATATGAATTTTTGAGTTTTGAACATCGATTTGGAGTTCGAATTGAGTGAAGCTTGTCTGGTTGGACTCGTAGTTGAATGGGTTATCGAATTTTGTGAGTTTTATGAGGTTCCGAGGCGTGGGCCCGAGTGTGATTTTTGACCAGCTTTGGGTTTTGATTGTAGATTTGATCTTTATCATTCAGAATTGTTTCCTTGGGCCTTATTTGATGTATTTGAGTTGCTTTTGGCTACTTTTGAGCCGTTCAAAGGTCGATACGCGCGTGATGTCATCTTTGGAGCATCGCTTGGCTTGCTCGACATTAGTACTGGCTCGTTCGAGGTAAGTAGCTCTTCTAAACTTAGTGCTGAGAGTATGAAACCCCGAATTACGTGTTATGTGATTGGTATTGAGGTGATGCATGATCGGTTCCAACCCTTGTGTTGACCCAAAAGGTCATCCCATGTAATTTTAGCTAAATCTGTGTTCCGAGGCCGTGAAAACCTCCTTAGATCTCACCTCAATTTACATGCGCATCCCGGGCGTATAGCCGGGAAGCCGTTATGTTAAAAAATGATATTTTTGTGTTAAAATTTGAATAAAGTTGGCATTGATCAACATTTTTCGTAAACGAACCCGGATCTGTGATTTGACGGTCCCGGAGGGTCTTTAGGAAAATATAGGACTTGGGCGTATGCCCAGAATCGAATTCCGAGGTCCCAAGTCCAAGAAATGAATTTTTAAAGAAAATTATTTTCTGAAAAATATAAAGGTTTTTGAAAATGAGAATTTATGTGAAACCTGTGTTATCGGGCCCGTATTATGGTTTCGGAGCCCGAAACAGGTTCAATATGTTTATTTTGTGCTACCTGTGAAATTTGGTAAGAAACGGACTCAGTTTGAGGTGATTCAGACTAAAAATGGAAAAATTTGAATTTAATGAAGTTTTGAGAATTTTTATAGATTTTGAGGTTTAATTCGATGTTTATGATGTTATTTCGGTGGTTTAATTACTCGAATAAGTCCATAGAATGTTTTTGAAGTTTTTATATTTGGTTTTGAGCCCCGAGGACTCTGGTAAGTTTCGGGTAGGTGTCGGGGTGCAAAACATAGGAAAAATCTGGTGTTTTAGTGCTGTAGCTGGTGTCCAGGGAATTACCCTATGCGAACGCACTCAAGGGAGTGCGAACGCACAGGGTTATGTGTGGGATGGGGCTGGGTAGTTTTTAAGTCATAGCGAACGCAACTATAGGGGTGCGATCGCAGCTTCGGGTAGAAGACCCTATGCGAACTCATTAACCCCATTGCGAACGCACAGGGTTAAGGAGGTCAGGGGGCTAGGGGTGGGGGGGGTGCTAGGCTAGTGTAAACGCACCTGATCAGGCGCGATCGCGGAGGATATAATAGGGAACACTGTGCGAACAGGGAGCATGTACTGCGAACGCACAGAGTAATATTTGCCTAGTGAGTTTTAATACCCAAAACAGAACACTTACGTGACTTCTCCACTATTTTCATAAACCCTTTCTTCCCCAACCCTCCTAGGCGATTTTGGAGCATCTCTTCCACCTTAGCTTCATAGGTAAGTAATCCTAAATTCATTTTCTTCCATTTTCATCAACAATTATTAGATTCTAGGCCTAAAATCATGGAAAAAGGGTAGAAATTGGGGTTTTGGGTAGAGTTAGGGCTTTTTGAATTTTTGGGAATTTGACCTCATTTTGGGGTCGGATTTCAAAACAAATTATATATTCGGGCTCGTGGGGGAATGGGTGATCGGGTTTTGGTCCGAACCTCGTGTGTTGGACCAAGCGGGACCGGGGTCGATTTTTGAAATTTTTGGAAGAATGTTGGGAATTCTATAATTAAGGTTGGGAATTGAATTGTTTAGCATTTATTGATATTATTGAGTCGATTATGTATAGATACTATTGATTTGGAGTCGGGTTCGAAAGGAAAAGCGGTGCTTGAGGCGTGATTTTGATCTTCGGAGTCGAGGTAAGTGTTTGGCCTAACCTTAGCTTGAGGGAATAGGTATAGAGTCTTATTTGCTATGTGTTATTCTATTTCCAACGTATAGCTGAGGTGACGGGTACCTATATGTTGTGGTCAAGTATGCCGGTGAGTCGAACTTGATGAATTTCATAGTGTTCTTTGACAATTCTCTGTGTTATGAATTAATTGTTATTCTGGAAGTGATACATTGAGTATATAACATGATGTAGAATGTTATTGATTACTCCTTCGGTTGAGGATTATTTGTTAAATTATACCTCTGAGTGAGTGGTTATAGCTGAGTCCCTTGCCGGGACGGTAGAATCCTTGTTGAATATTTCTGTGCATTTGAGGTTTCTACTTGTTGAATTTTCCTATCAAATTGTTGATTTTATACATGTTATGCACGAGGGGACATTCCGTGACGAGTGACTGTGAGGTTATGCACGAGGGGACATTCCGTGACGAGTGACTGTGAGGTTATGCACAAGGGGACATTCCGTGCCGAGTGACTTATCTATTTATGCACGATGGGACATTCCGTGCCGAGTGATTTGAGGTTATGGACGAGGGGACATTCCGTGCCGAGTGATTATTTATTTACGCACGAGGGGACATTCCGTGCCGAGTGATTGTGAGGTTATGCACGAGGGTACATTCTGTGCCGAGTGATTATTTATTTATGCACAAGGGGGCATTCCGTGCTGAGCGATTGTGAAGTTATGCATGAGGGGACATGCCGTGCTGTTTCTATTTATTTAATTGTTCAGAGCTGTTAATTCCTGCTGTTATTTATGCATTCCAATTGTTATCTTGTTCTGGTGTTTCAACTAGTTATTGCCCTTTGTCCCCAACATGTTCTCTCCCGTTGTTGTATTTACTTGATTATTTCCTGTCATTATTTACTGTATACTATTGAATTGCATAGGTGTTATGTGTGGTCGTGTCCTAGCTTCGTCACTACTTCGAGGTTAGGCTCGGCACTTTCTCAGTACATGGGGTCGATTGTACTGATGCTACACCTGCACTTATTTATGTTGTGTAGATTACGGAGCTGGACCCAGTGGACTTTGAGAGAGGGAGTATCCTTTAGTCCACGACGACACCGAGGTAGTCCTGCAGGCGTCCACAGGCCTTGGCATCACCATCTATTTCTTTCCTTCTGTCTTATCTTTTATTTCTAGACAACTACACTTGTTTATTTCAGACTCATGTTTTTAGTAAATCATAGACTGTCCGAGAAATTGTGACACCAGTTCTGGGGGTATGTTTAAGGAAATTTCATAAGATTTATTATTTACGTTGTTGAATTTCTTATCTTCCGCATTCTTATTTCCATTTGTTCTTGTACTTCACTTTTTAAATGCTAAATAACAAAGGAATAAATCAGAACCAGTAACGTTGGCTTGTTTAACGGGTTCAACGTTAGACGCCATCACGGCCTGAAGGTGGGATTTTGGGTCGTGACAAGTTGGTACGGAGAACTAGGTCTCATAATTCACGGATAAACTTGTAGAGTCTGAGGGATCGGGACGAAGACGTCTGTACTTATCCTCCAGAGGCTGCAAAGTTAGGAATAACTTCACATTTCTTCTTCTCTGTCGTGCGGTTTGAATTCTAAATGCTAATGGATTTTCTATTCTATTCTCTCGCAGATGGAGAGAACGCGTGCTTCCTCATCTACCGATCAGCAGTCCGATCCTCCTGTTGCAGCTCCTACGAGGGGTCGAGGGTGAGGCCGAGGCCGTGCTAGAGGCCGAGGCAGAGCCAGGGCTCAGCCCATAGCAGTAGCACCAGTAGAGGACCCACAGGTAGACTTTGCCGGCGAGATTCCTACTCAAGCAGTTCCAGTCGGACCAGCTCAGGTCCCAGAGGGGTTCATTGCCACCCCGGTTTTTCAGGACGCTCTGGTCCGGGATTTATGGAGAGCGTGACTCAGGCTAGTCTTCTTCCTACTGCACCAGCCGTCTCTCAGGCTGGGGGAGGGACCCAGACTTCTGCTACCTGAACACCAGAGCAGCTAGCTCCTTAGTTCCAGACTCCAGCACCTCAGGCAGTTGGAGCAGCTTAGCCGGGTTTTATGGCACAGACAATTGAGGGGGCAGCTATGTTTGCTGACGCTTTGTGGAGATTGGATCGGTTCACCAAGCTATTCCCTACTACATTTACTGGTGCACCATCAGAGGATCCCCATGATTTCTTGGATAGTTGCTATGAGGTTCTTCGGAACATGGGTATCGTGGAGTCCAATGGAGTTGATTTTGCTACATTCTGTCTTTCTGGTACTGCCAAGACTTGGTGGAGGGACTACTGTTTGACCAGACCAGCTGGGTCTTCGCCTTTGACTTGGGCTCGATTCTCCGAGTTATTCTCGGAGAATTTTCTACCAGTTACCCAGAGGGAGGATCTTCGGAGGCAGTTTGAATGCCTCCAGCAAGGATCTATGACTGTTACACAGTATGAAACCAGGTTCATTACTTTGCCCTGACACGCTATCATGATATTCCCCACTGATCGTGAGAGGGTGAGGATGTTTATTGAGGGTCTAGCTCAGCCTATTAGACTCCAGATGGCCAGAGAGGTAGGTACTGATATTTCATTCCAGGAGGCGACCAATGTGGCCAGGCATATTGAGATGGTCTTATCACAGGGCAGTGGTCAGGGGTCTGACAAGAGACCTTGCCATTCCGGTCGATTCAGTGGTGCCTCATCTGGAGGCAGAGATTCTTTTGGCAGAGCTCATCCTCCTAGACCATTCCAGTCAGCACTCCAGGTATCCCGCAGTGCACCACCAGCTCCTATCAGTGCACCGCCGCTTCAGAGCTTCCAGATCAGTTATCCTGGTCGTTAGGGACAGTTTTAGGGACAACATTCTCAGCAGCCGAGGTCATGTTTCACTTGTGGTGGTGTGCGACATATTTCTAGGTTCTTCCCCGAGGTCCCGGTGGTTCTCACTATCAGGGTTCCCGTGCTATGATTCCCGCTCCAGGTGTACCCCCGCCCCCTCAGCCAACTAGGGGTGGAGGTCGAGGTGCCAGATGTGGAGGCCAGACAGTTCGAGGTGGAGGGCAGGCCACGAGAGGTAGAGGTCAGCCCGCAGTTGGCAGACCCAGAGATGTTCACGTTGGAGGGGCTCCGCCCCGATGCTGTGCTATTCCTGCTAGGCCAGAGGCTGAGGCGTCTGATGCAGTCATTACAGGTATGGTTTCAGTTTGCAGCAGAGATGCTTCGATTTTATTTGATCCGGGATCTACATTCTCCTATGTGTCTTCATATTTTTCCCCTTATCTGAGCATGCCCCGTGATTCCTTGAGTACTTCTGTATATGTGTCTACCCCGGTGGGTGATTCTATTGTGGTAGATCGAGTCTACCATTCATGCTTAGTGGTTATTGGTGGTCTGAGACTCATGTAGATCTTTTGCTTCTTGATATGGTTGACTTCGATGTTATTTTGGGGATGGATTGGTTATCTCCCTACCATGCTATTCTGGACTGTCATGCCAAGACAATGACCTTGGCCTTGCCAGTAGTACCTCGTTTGGAGTGGAGAGGGACTCCTAGACATTCTTCCGGTAGAGTTATTTCATATATGAAGGCTCGGTGCATGGTCGGGAAGGGTTGTATGGCATATTTGGCCTATGTTCGTGATTATAGTGCTGAGGTTCCTTTTATGGAGTCTGTGCCCGTGGTTAGTGAGTTTCCAGAGGTATTCCCTGCTGACCTACCGGGTATGCCACCCGACAGGGACATTGACTTTTGCATTGAGTTGGCTCCGGGCACTCAGCCCATTTCTACTCCGCCGTATCGTATGGCCCCGCCAGAGTTGAAGGAGTTGAAGGATCAGTTGCAGGATTNAGAACTCATAATGACCTACCGGGTATGCCACCCGACAGGGACATTGACTTTTGCATTGAGTTGGCTCCGGGCACTCAGCCCATTTCTACTCCGCCGTATCGTATGGCCCCGCCAGAGTTGAAGGAGTTGAAGGATCAGTTGCAGGATTTGTTGGATAAAGGCTTTATTAGGCCTAGTGTTTCTCCTTGGGGTACCCTAGTGTTGTTCGTTAAGAAGAAACATGGCTCAATGAGGATGTGTATTGACTACCGGAAGTTGAACAAGGTTACTATTAAGAATAAATATCCTTTGCCGAGGATTGATGATTTATTCGACCTACTTCAGGGTGCTACAGTGTTTTCCAAGATTGACTTGAGATCTGGTTACCATCAGTTGAGGATTAGGGCGTCTGATGTCCCTAAGATAGCCTTTTGTACCCGGTATGGGCATTATGAGTTCTTGGTGATGTCTTTTGGGTTGACAAATGCCCCGCTGCTTTTATGGAGTTGATGAACCGGGTGTTTAGGCCCTATTTGGACTCATTTGTGATTGTTTTCATTGATGATATTTTGATTTACTCCCGTAGCCGAGAGGAGCATGAGCAGCACCTTCGAGTCGTCCTCCAGACTCTGAAGGATAGTCAGTTGTATGCCAAATTTTCCAAGTGTGAGTTCTGGTTGAGTTCGGTTGCATTTCTAGGCCATGTGGTATCGTCAGAGGGTATTCAGGTAGATCCCAAGAAGATTTCAGCAGTAAGAGATTGGACTAGGCCCAGTTCAGCTACAGAGATTTGGAGTTTCTTGGGCTTAGCATGTTATTATCGCCGGTTTGTGGAGGGGTTTTCATCTATTGCAGCCCCGATGACCAAGTTGACCCAGAAGGGTGCCTCGTTCAGGTGGTCAGATGAGTGTGACCCGAGCTTTCAGAAGCTTAAGACAGCCTTGACCACGACATCGGTGTTAGTTTTGCCCACAGGTTCAAGGCCATATACCGTGTATTGTGATTCTTCACGGGTGGGACTTGGAGCAGTGTTGATGCAAGATGGAAAGGTTATAGCCTATGCTTCTTGTCAGTTTACGGTTCATGAGAAGAACTGTCCAGTTCATGATTTAGAGTTAGCAGCTATTGTTCATGCGTTGAAGATTTGGAGGCATTATCTGTATGGGGTGCCATGTGAGGTGTTCACGGATCATAAGAGTTTGCAGTATTTGTTCAGGCAGAAGGAGTTGAATATGAGGCATAGGAGATGGTTAGAGCTGTTGAAGTACTATGACATTACCATATTATATCATCCGGGGAAGGCCAATGTGGTGGCTGATGCTTTGAGCCGGAAGTCAGCCAGTATGGTTAGTCTTTCTTATCTATCAGTCGGAGAGCGACTGTTTGCTTTGTATGTTCAGGCTTTGGCCAACCGGTTCATGAGATTGGAGGTTTCTGAGACTGGCAGTGTTTTGGCCCATATTGTGGACCGTTCTTCATTGTATGATCGTATTCGGGCCAGGCAATATGATGATCGTCATTTTCGTGTTCTTAGAGATACGGTCCGGCACAGAGGTGCCAAGTAGGTCACAGTTGATGATAAGGGAGTTTTGAGGATGCAGGGTCGTATTTGTGTACCTGATGTTGATGGCATTCGGGAGTTGATATTGAAGGAGGCCCATAGTTCCCGGTATTCCATTCATCCGGGTGCCGTAAAGATGTACCAGGAGTTGCGGCAACATTATTGGTGGCGGAGGATGAAGAAGGATATTGTAGCATATGTAGCTTGGTGCTTGAACTATCAGCAGGTTAAGTACCAGCACCAGAGACCTGATGATTTGATGCAGCAGATTGAGCTTTCCGAGTGGAAGTGGGAGCGTATCACCATGGATTTCGTAGTTGGACTCCTACGGACTCAGAGGATGTTTGATGCGATGTGGGTCATTGTGGATAGGCTGACCAAGTCAGCACACTTCATTCCTGTATCAGTTTCGTATTCTTTGGAGAAGATGGCAAAGATCTACATCAGGGAGATTGTTCGCCTGCATGGTGTGCCTGTGTCCATTATTTCTGATCGAGGTACTCAGTTTACCTCCCATTTCTGGAGAGTATTTCAGCGTGAGTTGGGCACACGGGTTGAGATGAGCACAACATTTCATCCACAGAAGGATGTACAGTCCGAGCATACTATTCAGATTTTGGAGGATATGTTGCAATGTGTCATTGATTTTGGACGTTCATGGGACCAGTTCTTGCCTTTAGCTAAATTTGCCTACAACAACAGTTATCAGTCGAGCATTCATATGGCTCCGTATGAGGTGTTGTATGGTAGGTGGTGTCGGTCGCCATTTAGGTGGTTCGAGCCGGGAGAGGCTAGATTGTCGGGTTCAGAGTTAGTCCAAGATGTCTTGGATAAAGTGAAGATTATTCAGGATAGACTTCGTACAGCTCAGTCCAGGAAGAAGAGTTATGCAGATCGCAGAGTTCGTGATTTGGCATTTATGATTGGAGACCGGGTATTTCTTCGAGTGTCGCCCATGAAGGGCGTGATGAGGTTCAGAAGGAAGGGCAAGTTGAGCCCTAGGTACACTGGTCCATTTGAGATTCTGGACAAGGTGGGAGAGGTGGCCTACAGACTTGCTTTGTCACCTAGTCTATCAGTTGTACACCCGGTGTTTCATGTATCTATGCTTCGGAGGTATATTGCCGATCCCTCTCACGTACTTGACTTCAGCGGTGTCCAGTTGGACAAGGATTTGACTTATGAGGAGGAGCCGGTAGCTATATTCGCTCGACAGGTTCGTCAGTTGAGATCGAAGAATTATCCTTCGGTTCGTGTTCAGTGGAGAGGTCAGCCTATTGAGGTAGCTACCTGGGTCCGATATGCAGAGCCGATATCCCCATCTTTTCCCCGATTCAGGTACCTTTCAATGTCCGTTCGAGGATGAATGATTGTTTTAGAGGTGGAGATTGTGGTGACCCAAAAGGTCATCCCGTGTAATTTTAGCTAAATCTGTGTTCCGAGACCGTGAAAAACTCCTTATATCTCACCTCGATTTACGTGCACAGCCCGGGCATATAGCCGGGAAGCCGTTTTGTGAAAAACTGATCAAAATGATATTTTTGTGTTGAAATATGAATAAAGTTGGCTTTGATCAACATTTTTGGTAAATGGACCGGGATCCGTGATTTGACGGTCCCGGAGGGTCCGTACGAAAACATGGGACTTGGGCGTATGCCCGGAATCAAATTCTGAGGTCCTAAGTCCGAGAAATGAATTTTTAAAGAAAATTGTTTTCTGAAAAATATAAAGGTTTTTGAAAATGAGAATTTATGTGAAACCTGTGTTATCGGGCCTGTATTATGGTTCCGGAGCCCGGAACAGGTTCAAGTCCTCTTCGCGTTTGCATATGGAGGATTGCATTCGCGTAGTGTTGAGGTTGGCAGCTGAGAATTGGAGCATTCTTCTATGCGGTCGTGTAAGGTTAGTCGTGTTCGCGAAGCTTTGGCAGTAGTGTTCATCGCGTTCGAGTGCGGTGTATCGCAAACGCGTAGAGTCTTTTGTGGTAGTATGAGTTTTATTCATCGGGAACGCGATGAGTTTACCGCGTTCGTGAAAGAGGAGGCCTGGGCAGATTATAAAGTACTCTAGTCCGAGGGGTTTTGGTCATTTTTACATTTTGGGAGCCATGAAGCTCAGTTGAGGCGATTCTTGAAGAAATTTTCACCATATGAATTGGGGTAAGTGTTCTCTACTAGGTTTTGATTATATTTCATGAGTCTATCTTCGATTTTAGTTTTTGGTTGATGAATTTTAAATAGGAAATTAGGGATTTTGGCCTAAAGTTTCATAATATGAATTTTTGAGTTTTGAACATCGATTTGGAGTCAGAATTGAGTGAAACTTGTATGGTTGGACTCGTAGTTGAATGGGTTATCGGATTTTGTGAATTTTATCGGGTTTAGAGGCGTGGGCCCGAGTGTGATTTTTTACCGGTTTTGGGTTTTGATTGAAGATTTGATCTTTATCATTCAGAATTGTTTCCTTGGGCCTTATTTGATGTATTTGAGTTGATTTTGGCTAGTTTTGAGCCCTTCGAAGTTCGATACACGCGTGATGTCATCTTTGGAGCATCGCTTGGCTTGCTCGGCATTGGTATTGGCTCGTTCGTGGTAAGTAACTCTTCTAAACTTAGTGCTGAGAGTATGAAATCCCGAATTACGTGTTATGTGATTGGTATTGAGGTGACTCATGATCGGTTCCAACCCTTGTGATGACCCAAAAGGTCATCCCGTGTAATTTTAGCTAAATCTGTGTTCCGAGGCCGTGAAAACCTCCTTAGATCTCACCTGATTTACGTGCGCAGCCTGGCGTATAGCCGGGAAGCCGTTATGTAAAAAACTGATAAAAAAATGATATTTTTGTGTTAAAATTTGAATAAAGTTGGCATTGATCAACATTTTTCGTAAACAGACCCGGATCCGTGATCTGACGGTCTCGGAGGGTCCGTAGGAAAATATGGGACTTGGGCGTATGCCCAGAATCGAATTCCAAGGTCCCAAGTCCGAGAAATGAATTTTTAAAGAAAATTATTTTCTGAAAAATATAAAGGTTTTTGAAAATGAGAATTTATGTGAAACCTATGTTATCGGGCCCGTATTATGGTTCCGGAGCCCGGAACAGGTTCAATATGTTTATTTTGTGCTACCTGTGAAATTTGGTAAGAAACGGACTTAGTTTGAGGTGATTCGGATTAAAAATGGAAAAATTTGAAGTTAATGATGTTTTGAGAAATTTTATATATTTTGAGGTTTAATTTGTTGTTTATGATATTATTTCGGCGGTTTAATTACTCGAATAAGTCCATAGAATGTTTTTGAGGTTTCTATATTTGGGTTTGAGCCCCGAGGGCTCGGGTGAGTTTCGGGTAGGTGTCGGGGTGCAAAACATAGGAAAAATCTGATGTTTTAGTGCTGTAGCTGGTGTCCAGGGAATTACCCTATGCAAACACACTCAAGGGAGTGCGAACGCACAGGGTTATGTGTGGGATGGGGCTGGGTAGATTTTAAGTCAGTGCGAATGCAACTACAGGGGTGCGATCACAGCTTTAGGTAGGAGAACCTATGCGAACTCATTAACCCCATTGCGAACGCACAGGGTTAAGGAGGTCAGGGGGGGGGGGGGTGCTAGGCTAGTGCGAACGCACCTGATCAGGCGCGATCGCGGAGGGTATAATAGAGAACACTGTGTGAATGCAGAGCATGTAGTGCGAACGCACGAAGTAATATTTGCCTAGTGAGTTTTAATACCCAAAACAGAACACTTACGGGACTTCTCCACCATTTTCATAAACCCCTTCTTCCCCAACCCTCCTAGGAGATTTTGGAGCATCTCTTCCACCTTAGCTTCATAGGTAAGTAATCCTAACTTCATTTTCTTCCATTTTCATCAACAATTATTAGATTCTAGGCCTAAAATCATGGAATTAAAGGGTAGAAATTGGGGTTTTGGGTAGAGTTAGTGCTTTTTGAGTTTTTGGGAATTTGACCTCATTTTGGGGTCGGATTTCAAAACATATTGTATATTCGGGCTCGTGGGGGAATGGGTAATTGGGTTTTGGTCCGAACCTCGTGTTTGGACCAAGCGGGCCCGGGGTCGATTTTTGGAATTTTGGGAAGAATGTTGGGAATTCTATAATTAAGGTTGGGAATTGAATTGTTTAACATTTATTGATATTACTTAGTCCATTATGTATAAATACTATTGATTTGGAGTCGGGTTCGAAAGGAAAAGCGGTGCTTGAGGCGTGATTTTTATCTTTGGAGTCGAGGTAAGTGTTTGGCCTAACCTTAGCTTGAGGGAATAAGTATAGAGTCTTATTTGCTATGTTTTATTCCATGTCCAACGTATAGGTGAGGTGACGGGTACCAATATGTTGTGGTCAAGTATGCCCGTGAGTCGAACTTGATGAATTTCATAGTGTTCTTTGATAATTCTATGTGTTATGAATTAATTGTTATTCTGGAAGTGATACATTGAGGATATATCATGATGTAGAATGTTATTGCTTACTCGTTCGGTTGAGGGTTATTTGTTAAATTATATCTCTGAGTGAGATTGGTTATAGCTGAGTCCCTTGCCGGGACTGTAGAATCCTTGTTGAATATTTCTGTGCATTTGAGCTTTCTACTTGTTGAATTTTCCGGTCAAATTGTTGATTTTATACATGTTATGCAGGAGGAGACATTCTGTGCCGAGTGACTGTGAGGTTATGCACGAGGGGACATTCCGTGCCGAGTGACTGTGAGGTTATGCACGAGGGGACATTCCGTGCCGAGTGACTTATCTATTTATGCACGAGGGGACATTCCGTGCCGAGTGATTATTTATTTAAGCACGAGGGGACATTCCGTGCCGAGTGATTGTGAGGTTATGCACGAGGGTACATTCCGTGCCGAGTGATTATCTTATCTTCCACATTCTTATTTCTATTTGTTCTTGTATTTCACTTTTTAAATGCTAAATAACAAAGGAATAAATCAGAATAACCAGTAACATTGGCTTGTCTAGCGGGTTCAACGTTAGACGCCATCACGGCCTGAAGGTGGGATTTCGGGTCGTGACAACCCTACACCACTATAAAGTAGCGAGGAGTGGTCGATGCAGTTTTACCCGAAAGGACGGGGTCGATTTTCACAAGGAGTTAATATTGGTTGGGAGTTGGGTTTCTACCTAATCTAGTTGTGCGTGTTGTTTCTAATTGCACTTTTAACCATGGTTGGGTTTTGTTTCTATTCTAATTTTAATCCTATTGATTGCTGAAAATAATCTAAGAACAATGTTTTTAGAAGAGTTTTCCAAATGATAAAAGCACTAGGGGAGTGACTTCCGCCTAGGTGAGTATCTAATGGGGTCGAGAATCTAGGACTAGCTTGTTATTATTGGGGTTGTGATATAACCTTCACACTTAATTACTCACTCTATACCTCTCGATAGTTTGAGTGACTTTGCCCGATTTGGCTTTCTCAAGCACAAATGGGTGTTCACGCAATGCAAGTGAAATCGGCTCAAGTCGAGTATTACTATCTCTAGGCTTAACCCTTTAATTAGGGTTATCAATCTCTTGAATTCATCCCAATTCCTTGCTAGCCTGCTTTACCTAGACTTGGGCCCTCTTTCTTAAGAAGAGCCTAAGTCAAAAAGGCATGAATTAGTGTTTGCAACCACCAATTCTACTATTAAAGCATGAAATAAGCTAGATATCACTAACCCATAAACAATTAAGCCCTAAAATTAAAGACCCATTAAATACCCATACTAGGGTTGGGTCACAACCCTAGCTATGGAGTCTAGCTGCTCATAATAATGGTAGAAATCAAAGATGAAGATGTAATATAAGCCATAAAAGTCAATTACAAGAGGAAAATCTAAAGATGTAAGATAAATCTACTCTAATATTACTCAAAGTGGTAAAACACGACTGTTCACGAGCTCCCTAATACAAAACTTAACCTAAAAATGTGAAAAAGATCTATTTATATACAACTGAAATTACTGGACAAAAATGCCCTTACAAAGGTCTTGCTGTTAGCGTAAAATTAAGTGCCTCTGCGCTTGCAGTATCGCGGCCGCGCAATAACGAGCGCGGTCTACTTTTTCCTTCATTTGGCTCTGGAGTGGAGTCTGTTTCGCAGACCCTCGTAAATATAGTTGCGTCCACGTTGGCTTCATTCGCGGCCGTGCAAAATGTTCGCGGACCTCGTTCCTCAGTTTAACTTTACTTGCAAACTCCCCGAACCTCTTATCTCGCTCCCAGCGAAATTTCCACCATGTCCGTGTCTGGTAACTTCGCGGCCGCGTAATGTAGACGCGGCCCGCGTTCTTTGTTTGAGCTAAGATTGCAAACTCTCTGAATCTCAATCAACGTTGTTAGCGTAAAAAATTATGCGGGCGTGTTCTTTGTTTGAGATAAGTTTGCAAACTCTCTAAATCTTAATCAATGTTGTCAGTGTAAATTTTGTCGCCGTCGCGCCACAAGTTTTGTGGCCACGCTTTTATAGCGCAGTGAGCGGCAGTATTTGCACTTGACTGCAGCTTATCTGAACCTTACGCGGACCGCGTATTTGTGGCCGCCTCAATGGAGGTACTTACGCGGCTGCGTAATATCACTGTTGTCCGCGCTCAGTTCCATCGTTTGGGCTTGTGCAAGTTTAACTCCTTTTTGAGTTTATTTAGGCTTATTTGCTCATTTTGACCAAAACCTGCAAGTAAGCACCTTAAGTCAGTTTCGGGAATATCTTAACACAATTTTGACCCAAAACTTAAGCAAAAGAGAGCAAATAATAGGCTAAAATCCCTAGTTATAAGGATGCCTTCAAGTTTCTCAGTCAGCAAAGAGAAGGGGAAGCTAAAGGCCTCCGTGCTGAGTTAGAAGTGGCTCAGAAAGAACATGCCGAGCTGGCCGAGTAGGTAAGAAAAATATTTGAAGTTAGTTACGGTGACTCGGGCGTGATGGCTAATGGTTCAAACCCGCGGGTCCAACAAAAGCTCGATGTGATCAGGAAACTCCGTAAGGAAGTAGACGTAGTGAAAACTGAGGCCGAAGAATGGAAGAAGAATATGGATCGCCTTGCCTCAGAAAAGGAGACTGACCGAGTCCAACTGGCCTCAGCTGAAATCCAACTCTGAAGCATCAAGAGAAAGACTTGGTGCACACCAAGAAAATCGAGGAGCTCTGGTCTTAGTTGGGTTCAGCAATTTCCGATCGGGAGAAGCTGGTCTTAGAGCTTGAAGCGACCAAATCGGAGGTCAATGCTGACGCAGTGGTGGCTACTTACTGGGCCGATGCCCGAGCTGCTCAGGTCCGAGCAAAGGATTTCGTCGAGGCTGCTTAGGTTCGAGCAAATTGGGTCACCGAGCACACCAAATGCCAGTCTCGAAGAGAGACTCTTGAGGAGATCCATGCTCGAGGCTTCAATCTTACAGCCGAGATCAAGAGTGCTAAGGAGTTCGAAGCTGAAGCAAGGGGGTTAGCTTACCCTGATACAACGATTCTGAGAGCCTGAGAGGATCCGAGAGTGGAGAAGGCCCTGAGGGTGAAGATGCTACTCCCAAAGATGACTAGGGCTTTTAGGATTTCATATATTTTGTGTTTTTGTCGAGGCCGTTTCGGCTTTTGTAAAGAATTTTCATCAGGCCGTGTTGCCCTTGTAAATGACTTTTGATGTATAAAATTTTTTCTTCCCTTTTACAAAGGTCAAAACGCCTTATAAATCATGAAGTTGTATTCTATGGTCCGAGATGAGACAATTTGTTTGAATCGAATCAGAGCAGCCTTTAGGCTTTATGATCGAGCGAGGGCCTGGTCGAACTCAAAATATGGTAGCTCTTACACTTTTTGGTTGAGCGAGAATGATCTCTCGAACTCGAAGTAAAAGTAGCCCTTAGGCTTTCTAGTTGAGCAAGAACGATCTCTCAAACTCGAAGTAAAAGTAGCCCTTGTGTTTGGCCAATCTGGACTTTGTAAAAAGATTGTTTATGTATATATATATATGGCTTTCTAACCTTTTTGGATCTCAAAACCTTTGATTTATCATTAGTATTTACAAAGGTTGGAATGCCTTAGCATGAAATAATAAGGTTGCATTTGAGGGTTCGAACAAAACATTGCCTTTATTGCCTTTTTGGTTATCGGGGTTCGAAGTTATCGAAGTTTTCTCCCGAAAATATCTTAAGTTTAAGATTCTGCCGAGGGTAGCCTTTAGAACCAGTTGTGAACGAATTTTTTCTTTTTCGAAGGCCTATTTTTGTTACGGATTTCAGACGTCTCCGAACCGTGTTAAACTGGTCGTAGCCTTTTAGTTCGGGTGTAGCCAAGTGAGCTTGATTCCCCGAGTTATCTAGGCTTGCCTAAGACAACAATCCCCGAGTGGGTATGGTCTTGGCCTTGAAAGGGGTTGCGTAAAAATTCTTATGCCCTCGATGCTCAATAGTTTGATTTGTTCGAATTTATTTTTCGAACGACAGTCCCCGAGTGTGGGGGTGATTACCCGAACTCTGGTTATGATCGGCTCTTGAGCTCATTTTCATAATAGATCGAAAGTACGGTATTGAAAGTAGAAAAACTTTTTATAAGACATGAGATAATGGCAAGAAAAAATACTTCTCTTTATTCTTGTGAAAAATGATTACACATGTGTACATGTTTTGTGTCAGGGTTCGGGCAACCTATGTGGGCACGGTTCATTTGACTGTTTGGCCCTTACTCCTCGCAACAAAGTTGACATCCAAGGGCAATGCCCCCTAGTATTCGAGGTTGATTGTAGAGGAACCTCATATATTGTTAATGCTGTCTTTGACACCAATTCGTGATCGACCTTTGATTCTAAGTTTGCACGATCCGTTGTAGCCCCGTTAAAAACCTTGCCAAAAAACCCAATTGGGACAAAAATGGTTCAAGGGAAAAAGAGTGCAACGCATTATTTCATACCTGAACGCTTTGTGCCGCTCCTCGTCAATAACCTGTATGTGTTAGTCAAAAAATAGAAAGAATCGAAATGGGGTCATACCTCAGCAGTAGTATCATTTGAGATGAGTTACGTTCCATGTGATCTCGAGAATCTGGTACGACCCTTCCAAGTTCGGACCCAGTTTCCCTTCATTTGGATTTCGGATGTTTAACGTGACCTTCCTCAGCACCAAGTCCCTGACATTGAAATATCGAAGTTTGACCCTTCAATTGTAATACCTTTCGATCCACTGTTTCTAGGCAGCCAATCGAACAAAGGCGGCTTCACGCCATTCATCTAATAGCTCCAGGCTTGTAAAAGGTTATTTTTGTAAACCAATATTTTATTCATGCTTTTATAATATATATATATATATATATATATATATATATATATATATATATATATATATATATATATATATATATATATATATGTCACAACCCAAAATCCATTAAGGTCGTGATGTCGCCGGACACCACTGTCGGGAAAGCCAATCATTTAAATAGTTAATAAAATCTTTATTTTTAGAAATTCTTGAAGTCATTCCTTTTTTCATTTTTCTTAACTAATAATTAGCGAGCTTCCACTGAGTAAATAATAATATCTTAACAAATTTAAATAGTGAACAAATCCCATAATTGTCCCAGAACTCGGTGTCACAGTGCATGAGCAAATATCTAAGAATTTTACATGTATTACAATAGTTGTCCGAAATACAAACCGGACAAGGAATTTAAAATGAAGACAATACATCTGAGGAAGACTCTGCCGGCTGCGGGTCGTCTCTTGATGGTGCAGCTCGTCTAAGTCACCAAGTCAGTCATATCACTGCGTCAAGCAGGGCCTCTATCTATGAATGTACCTATGCAATAAAATGCACATCAAGTGTAGTATGAGTACGAAAATAACGTGTACTCAGTAAGTATCCCGCCTAACCTCGGAGAGGTAGTTATGAGAGGTCGACTTTGACACTTACTAGAGGCCAAATTAATATAATCAAGGGTGACACTAACTAGGGCTATCGTTGGCAACTTAACAAGTAGCAACAGGAAATAGAAACTTCTTTCATCATTTAATATTCTTAAATCCTCGTCATTTCAGTTGACAATTTAAAATCTCCAGGCCAGTAATCAAGTAAAAATCACAGCAAGTACGCAGTAAATATCATGCGCAAGTAATGCCGAGGGTCGAACGACGAGAACCAACAATAATAAACTGTGCAATGCCGAAGGGTCGAACTGCTTGAACCATAGATGCATCTATTTTCCTGCTCACGAATCGATCATGCGACGCGGTCATATATAAGAATAGAGTTACCCTGCTCGTGAATCATACATGCGACTCAGGTACTCATATATACACATATTCACACATTAAATTCATATTTTTATCAGGAAAACAATTACTCAAGTAAGTGAAAAAAATTCTCTTTTAATAGACATGAAGATGATATTTAAATCTTTTCTGGAAATTCATTTGCCAAGTTGATAAGGTTGTAAATATTATAAATTTATCAGTAAGGTTACAAGTAAGACAAATAAAACTACTTTATCAGGGAAAACCATTATCCCAGGAAAAATTAATTCTCTTTTTAGTTGATTAAGGAAAATAAGCTTCAACCTTCTTAGGTATTCAATTGCTAATTCGATAATATTAACAGTCTAATTTCATTAGCAAAATTTCAAGTACAATAGGTAATGCATGCTAGTGGGTCCTAGACTACCCAGACACAAGCATGATAGTAGCTACGCACAGACTCCGTCACTTTGTGCGTACGTAGCCCCCAAAACTAGCAGCACATATCCGATTAGTTCACCTATGGGGAAAATTCCCCCTCACAAGATTAGAAAGGAGACTTACCTCGCTCCGAAGATTCATAACCGGCCTCCAAGCCCCTCCGACGACTCAAATTGATGCACAACGCCCCAAAACTATCCAAATAACAGGCAAACCAATGAAACTATACTCTAATACTTATAACAATTTAATTTACATAAATTCCCAATTCCACTCGGAAAGTTGACAAAATTACCCTCGGGCCCACATTCCCGGATTCCAAAATTTCTCGAAGATAAACTCTACCCATAGCCTTACTAACTCAAATATATAATTTACTCTAATTTTCATGCTTAAATTCGTGGTCAAAATCAAAGAATACACATTCTAGGTCTTTGTTCAAAAATCCCAAATTTCTACTAATTTCATGCTTTAATCCATATCTAATTCATGTATTTAACTCAAATATGGGAAGAAATCACTTACTTAAAGTTGCTTGATGAAGATCCTCCCTTGAGACTCCTCAAATTCGCCACACCAAATCAAAATGGGAAAAGAATGGCCAAAATCTCGGTTTTAAAATACACACTGCCTAGGCCCGATTTCCGCACATGCGGCCTCCAACCTCGCACCTGCGCGCCCGCAGGTGCGCCCAAGCACCCACACTTGCGGCATCCCCAACTCCAGCCAAAACTCGCACCTGCGAGCCATTCGCCACATCTGCACCTTCGCAGGTGCGGAAATAGCCTCTCACCTGCGCGCCACAACAAAGCCATCCTCTTCTGCATTTGCGACACAAAATCCGCACTTGCGGCCCAAGCCCCTGAGGTGCGGTTACACCAGATGACATCACCCTCACCTCTTTCTCAAGTTCCAAATTCGATCTGTCAACCACCGAGAATCAACCCGAGGCCCCCAGGACCCCGTCCAATCACACCAACCTGTTCCAAGACATAATGCAGACCTGTTCGAGGCCTCAAATCGCATCAAATAACATCGAAACAATAGATCACAACTCAATTCAATCCTTATGAACGTTTAAATTTTCAACTTCTAAATTCGATGCCGAAACCTATCAAATCACGTCCGATTAACCCCAAATTTTGAACACAAGTCACATTCAACATTACGGACCTGCTCCAACTTTTGGAATCACATTCCGACCCCGATATCAAAATTTCCACATCTAGTCGGATTTCTCAAAAACCTTCAAATTTCTACCTTTAGACAAATGACTTCAAAATAACCTACAGACCTCCGAATTCACTTCCGATCGCGCTCCCAACTCTAGAATCACCATACGGAGCTATTCCTAGACTCGGAAACCCAAACGAACATCAATATCACTTAAATGCCCTTCAACCCAGACTTAGGAAATTTCTTCCAAATTACTAACTTCCACAATATGTGCCGAAATGCTCCCGGGTCATCCAAAACCCGCTCCGAACATACGCCCAAGTCCGAAATCATCATACGAACCTGCTGGAACCTTCAAATCCTGATTTCGAGGTCGTTTACTTAAAAATCCAATCTTAGTTGATTCTTCCAACTTAAGGCTTCTGAAATGAGAATTTTCTTTCCAAATTGACTCTAAACTTCCCAAAATTCAATTCCGACTACACCTACAAGTCATATCACCTGAAATGAAGCTTCTAATGGCCTCACCCCGCTGAACGACGCGCTAGAGCTCAAAACGACCGGTCGGGTCGTTACATTCTCTCCCACTTAAATATAAGTTCGTCCTCGAATGTGCTAAGATCTGCTCTGGAGTTATCTGAAATCAATGTTTAACACCTCGTGCCCGTGGTACCATAACCCAGTTGAGTACACTTGCTCGAACAATCCTGAAGATATCCTCTTCTATTTAGGCAAATGGGCCTTAGAACCAGGTCCTCAACATCCAAAATCCTCTGCCAGGCCTGTTTCCAATATATGAACACCGTATCAACTACCAACCGATGTACCAAAACATGACTGCACATCTTTACTGAATTAGCACCATGCACCCCATAATTCATCATCTAACCACAATGACATTCTCGGAACCTTAACAGCCAAAATTTCACGAATCTGATGCTCTCGATGCACCTCATGACACATATATATAAGTCCTGCTATAACGCTTACGACATCACCACAACGGAGGAGATGTATAGAAATTCACAACCAACTACAGAGTCAACAAATCATTGAATCTCTCCTCCTGACTAGAATCATCACCTCATTATGAACCAATTGTTGGTATTTGCTCTTTAATATACACTTCACGTAACCTTATCGCACTGATCCCTGATCCGTTAGTCTCGTCTCACCTCAGTGTGAATTGCTCAGGCAACAAATCACCCCAGACATGACCAACATTCTCACACGATGCCACAATGCGCCAGTAGGCCACAACTCGAACGCGATACATAAAGAAAACGAATTATGAAAGGAACTACTCAACTCACGCAATTAATATGAACCTTCCTCCGAAAAGTAGGAAGAAAAAGACAAGAAAATAGATATAGGAAACCTTACTCAACATCACACTGTTTCGGCGTGCAACCCGATCCAAATAACATACCCGTGTTGACGTGCCACCTGATCCACACATAAAATTCACATAAGAAGATACACACCGAGCTAAGTTGCTCATTACCACAAAATACTGAATATCGGTCTCAAGCACGCTAAGTGCATAATACCATCCTGGGGAGACTGATAGAGCCATACACTACAAAACTCAAGCACAACTGAGGTGCGATATATATAATCTGAATCTCAAGAGCTATCCTACTCACACAACATCATCACTACACGGAAGTCTCAACACATAAGAAATTATCAAGCCGTTTTCCAACTCACACGGCACAACATAATATTACATGAGTCTGTTGTTCTAATACCTTTCCATGAAAAGCGCTATACCGAAATGAACATGCCTGACTCATATGGAGCCCATAGTCGTATTTGAATCCGTTCACAACCCACGATTCTACTCACACTACACAATACTGATAGCCTTACCTGGGTCCATATTAACCCACTTCCTCTCATAATACGCAAGAACAACCATCATAGCCGGAACAAACGCCCCACAATCCATAACCAAATGAATCGAACGCTTTCCAGGCATAGATTATCAAATAAGCAATATTACTCTTCCTTATACTCAGTCCAAATCTTCAATCCATTAAGTGACTACATGTCATACCCATACGATCATCCCATGGTCACGCTCCCACGACCTTCCACACAAGGTAGCAAGACTGCACATCCACCATTGGCCACACTAACGTTGTAAACCAAATCAAGAACCCATAACTAGGATGCAAAGCCTCTTTCACCAAACAACGATCTCAGGGGACACTGGAGACAACACCAGCTTACTCTAAACATTCAAATCCTTTTTTTTCTTGCTCATCCGAGCTCATGACATCCTTGTCAACACCGAACCGTAACCTTGATCCTTGCTTCCAAATTTCATATCGTTCACTGCACCTAATCATGCCAATATGCCTCCGCACACGAATATCGTCATAACTCTTGAACCGCTAATAGGGTAAATACTTCATCATATATAGACCTTTTAATTATCTCAATTGAAGAGAACCATCACAACACACGAGTGCATTCTCATAATCACAAAACATGCAAATCCTCAAACTCCACCTCGGCAGGACATAACTGATTCACCCGTATACCTCAAACTGAAACTGATACGACACTCATCCGCGCAATCGACTCATCAACAGCAGACTCCCCCACTTGGCTCAATCCATAGATCAAGATGAACAATAACTCACAATGCCCATACGCTAACACCGCCACGATACCGCAGTGAGAATCAATTAAACTTCCCATAAGCTCATATAACACAACCCCTCTCGTACCTCAATTCAATTCGCACTCACCACAGGAATAATGATACCCCAATCAACACATAGCAACTCAATTCGCACACACCTTGAGTGACTCCATTCCACGAGACCATTTCGTTCCCAGACCCATGAACCGTTTCATGTCCTTCTTGCACGCATATTCAAATCTTTGACCGGTATACCCATTCCGATAACTTTTCCATGAACCCGAAGTCATTTTCTCCTTCTTATGATCCCCAATGCTACTCTACACACCGAAGCTAACGTAGAACACTCCTACCATTTTCTCCTTCCCATAATTCTTCTACAAAAGCTCGATTCTTAACCATACGGTGGCTTGAAATCCTTAGACACCACCTTCTAACCTTTGAATCCATTGTTGAGAGTCACCCACTCTGGCTTGGTCCCGAATATATTCAACTCAACGGCTTCACTGGCACCTGAACACCCATCTTGATAAAGCACCCGACTAAATCCCTTCTCTTGTAAATTACCTCTGTACTAAGTATAAATCCTGAATCTTTCCAAAGCCTAAACCTGATTCAATAAGGCCAATTATTGCACACCTTTATCAAATCCCATGCTCAATTACTATTCTACTCCTTTCCCCTTAGCTGCAATAACTTGCCAATATGCCGACAATCCGCAACCTCATGAGAAAATAATCCTGCAACCCAATCGCAGGCAGTAAGACTCTCCCACTTAGCCCGAAGCTGAACCTTGCACCACTCTGGACCCCACCGAAC
Organism: Nicotiana knightiana; assembly: GCA_005239525.1. NCBI lineage: Eukaryota > Viridiplantae > Streptophyta > Magnoliopsida > Solanales > Solanaceae > Nicotiana > Nicotiana knightiana. The sequence goes on along the minus strand of ML405210.1, from coordinate 11,352 downwards.
TTCTTTCTCCACTGCTGACATGATCTTGCTCAACCAACCCGTCAAATCCTTCTAAATTCTTCTGTTAGCTTTCCCTGAATTCTCTAATTCTCTAGCATCACTCATATATTCGGCCTCCCTCTGAATAGCCACTAGAATTCCTCGCAGAAACTTGCCAACCACACGACTGCTAACCTGCTCACAGGAGATAACCCTCCTGCGGAAATTACCAATTGACACCTTCCAACAACGCTGTACTGCACAATCCCTACGAAATCGATACCCCATCCTCCGCCCGTCCTCATTTACCAACTTACCAGTCCGTCCGTTCCTCATGGACATCCACTAAAAGCGCGACAACATCCTCCAACTCACCGCTATATTGCATCCTTCTTCATCCCGAACGACTCCTCTCTGTTGTATCCAACCTTCCGCCGAAATAGTCAATATTTTAATTTAACTCTGTGGACCCCATCATCGTCCACTAAATTCCCAAATCACTCCAAACTTCCCCTCAAGAGTTGTATCTATCTTACCACAGAACTCATATGCTACGCTGTCACTCTCCCACTTTGGTTAAACCCACTCCTGCAAGCAACTACCTGACTTCCCTTTCTTACACCTGGCCTTTTAGAAATTTAACCCTCACCTGACACTTTCCACGTGTCCTTCCTTATCACTTGCTGCCCAGCCGTATCTTTAGGCCAATAACTATCTTTGTAGCACTTAAACCAGCAGATCACCAGAACTTCAAACCTTTCCGAAGATCATCTTTCTTGAGCCGCATTTATTAGAAATACTTATTCAATACTGAACCACCGCACACCACGACCTCTGACAATCGCTTATTAAATATTACTTCACAACACTCTGACCCAATGCAACCGAAGAAACTATAACACCGGCGAGCTTAACATATTCAATTCGATCAAAAATAGCGATACCATATCACAGATGAAAATTCCACCTCGCTTGAAAACACCAAGTCTTATTGTTCTTTCAACCCAAATTTGAGCATTCATAGTTCGATTGCCTTTCCTCCGCCGGAACTAAAATACTGAAATCTCGAGATCACGCTCAGAGAAGACCTCCTTTCAAGTCATTCATTGTCCCAACACCTGGGCAAACTTCCTATCACCACGTCAATACCGTGCGGTGACCAATCATAAGCATCATAACAACCTGAGAATAGCTTCAAATTCCTCAGAAACACAGCTACTGAGCTGAAACAACATATTATCCTTCCGTAGAGCGACGACAATAGTCCCAACAAACTACGCATGGAAAATCATCACGCACCATATCGGTAGTACCATTACCATTCCTCAAATTCCCGATTCATAGCAAGCGCTTCGCGACGCGTAAGATTGAGTAGGAAGGAACGTAGGCATAAGCCTCAAGGGAATCAAATCGCACGATGAGGAATCAAGAAGGGAAGTACTCCTAATATCCCTGTAGCCTCTCGAAGATAAATACAGACGTCTCCGTACCCATCCGCAAAACTCTACTAGACTCGCTCATGACTCGTGATACCTAAGGGAACCTAGTGCTCTCATACCACGTTGTCACGACCCAAAATCCATTAAGGTCGTGATGGCATCGGACACCACTGTCGGGCAAGCCAATCATTTAAATAGTTAATAAAATCTTTATTTTTAGAAATTCTTGAAGTCATTCCTTTTTTCATTTTTCTTAACTAATAATTAACGAGGTTGCACTGAGTAAACAATAATATCTTAACAAATTTAAATAGTGAACGAATCCCATAATTTTCCTAGAACTCGGTGTCACAAGTGCATGAGCAAATATCTAAGAATTTTACATGTATTATAATACTTGTCCGAAATACAAACTGGACAAGGAATTTAAAATGAATACAATACATCTGAGGAAGACTCTGCCGGCTGCGGGTCGTCTACGAATGGTGTAGCTCGTCTAAGTCTCCAAGTAAGTCATATCACCGCGTCAAGCAGGGCCTCTATCTATGAATGTACCTATGCAATAAAATATACAGCAAGTGTAGAATGAGTACGAAAACAACGTGTACTCAGTAAGTATCCCGCCTAACCTCGGAGGGGTAGTGACGAGAGGTCGACTTTGAAACTTGATAGAGGTCAAATTAATATAATCAAGGGCGACACTAAGTAGGGCTATCGTAGGCAACTTAACAAGTAGCAACAAGAAATAGCAACTTCTTTCATCATTTAATATTCTTAAATCCTCGTCATTTCAGTTGACAATTTTAAATCTCCAGGCCAGTAATCAAGTAAGAATCACAACAAGTACGCCATAAATATCATGCGCAAGCAATGCCTAGGGTCGAACGGTGCGAACCAATAATAATAAACTGTGCACTGCCGAAGGGTCGAACGGCTCGAACTATAGATGCATCTATTTTCCCGCTCACGAATCGATCATGCGACGCGGTCATATATAATAATAGAGTTACCTTACTCGCCAATCATACATGCGACTCAGGTATTCATAGATACACATATTCACACATTAAATTCACATTTTTATAAGGAAAACAGTTACTTAAGGAAGTGAAAAAAATTCTCTTTTAATGGACATGAAGATGATATTTAAATCTTTTATGGAAATTCATTTTCCAAGTTGATAAGGTTGTAAATATTATAAATTTATCAGTAAGGTCACAAGTACGACAAATAAAACATGCTTTATCAGGGAAAACCATTATCCCAGGCAAAATCAATTCTCTTTTTAGTTGATTAAGGAAAATAAGCTTCAACCTTCTTAGGTATTCAGTTTATAATTCGATAATATTAACAGTCTAATTTCATTAGCAAAATTTCAAGTACAACAGGTAAGGCATGCTAGTGGGTCCTAGACTACCCAGACACAAGCATGATAGTAGCTACGCATGGACTCCGTCACCTCCTGCGTACGTAACCCCCACAAATAGTAGCACATATCCGATTAGTTTATCTATGGGGACAATTCCCCCTCACAAGATTAGAAAGGAGACTTACCTCGCTCCGAAGATTTATAATCGGCCTCCAAGCCCCTCCGACGACTCAAATTGATGCACAACACCCCAAAACTTTCCAAATAACGGGCAAACCAATGAAAATACACTCTAATACTTATAACAGTTTAATTTACATAAATTCCCAACTCCGCTCGAAAAGTTGACAAAATTACCCTCGGGTCCACGTGCCTGGATTCAAAAATTTCTCGAAGATAAACTCTACCCATAGCCTTACTAACTCAAATGTATAATTTACTCTAGTTTCTATGCTCAAATTCGTGGTCAAAATTCAAGAATCTACATTCTAGGTCTTTGTTCAAAAATCCCAAATTTCTACTAATTTCATGCTTTAATCCATATCTAATTCATGTATTTAACTCAAAGATGGGAAGAAATCACTTACCTAAAGTTGCATGATGAAGAACCTCCCTTGAAGCTCCCTAAAATCGCCACACCAAATGAAAATGGGAGAAGAATGGCCAAAATCTCGGTTTTAAAATACACACTGCCCAGGCCCGATTTCCGCACCTGCGGCCTCCAACCTCGCACATGCGTGCCCGCAGGTGCGTCCAAGAACCCGCACCTACGGCTTCCCCAACTCCAGCCAAAACTCGCACCTGCGAGCCATTCGCTGCATTTGCGCCTTCGCAGGTGCGAAAATAGCCTCGCACCTGCGCGCCCCAACCAATCCAGCCTCTTCCGCATCTGCGACACAAAATCCGCACCTGCGGCCCAAGCCCCACAGGTGCGGTCACACCAGATGACAGCAGCCTCAGCTCTTTCTCATGTTCCAAATTCGATCCGTCAACCACAGGGAATCCACCCGAGGCCCCCGGGACCCCGTCCAATCACACCAACTTGTTCCAAGACATAATGCGGACCTGTTCGAGGACTCAAATAACATCAAATAACATCGAAACAATGGATCGCAACTCAATTCAATCCTTATGAACTTTGAAATTTTCAACTTCTACATTCGATGCTGAAACTTATCAAATCACGTTCGATTAACCCCAAATTTTGCACACAAGTCACATTCAACATTACGGACCTGCTCCAACTTTCGGAATCGCATTCCGACCCTGATATCAAAATTTCCACATCCAGTCGGATTTCGCAAAAACCTTTAAATTTCTACCTTTAGCCAAATGACTTCAAAATAACCTACGGACCTCCGAATTCACTCCCGATCACGCTCCTAACTCCAGAATCGCCATACAGAGCTATTCCTAGACTCGGAAACCCAAACGGATATCAATAGCACTGAAATACACTTCAACCCAGACTTAGGAAATTTCTTCCAAATTACTAACTTCCACAATATGTGCCGAAATGCTCCCGGGTCATCCAAAACCTGCTCCGCACATACGCCCAAGTCCGAAATCATCATACGAACCTGCTGGAACCGTCAAGTTCTGATTTCGAGGTTGTTTACTCAAAAATCCAATCTTAGTCAATTCTTCCAACTTAAGGCTTCTGAAATGAGAATTTTCTTTCCAAATTGACTCTAAACTTCCCGAAATTAAATTCCGACTACACCTACAAGTCATATCACCTGAAATGAAGCTGCTCATGGCCTCAACCCGTTGAACGACGCGCTAGAGCTCAAAATTACCTATCGGGTCGTTACAATATATATACAAAATATAGGTTTACAAAAATAACCTTATAATATTAAGCATAATAACTCACAATGAAAGGACATAACCGAAATTCTAGACATTAGCCTTGTAATCATATTAGTTTTAGGAAATAACATTACAGGTTACTAATCCTACATGATAAGGTTCCAATGCAACATTTACGAGTACAATGTTAGTGGACCAAAATATCCTTAAGATATATTTCGATAAATAACTGTATGTTAAATAAAATTGTCAAAAGTTAAAATCATAGAAATTGAAATTAACTAAAATTTCAAGTCTAAAATAAAGTGTGGTTGGGGAATCATCGTTTGCGCAGGAAATTGTTCTCTAATTTCTCACTTGAATAGGAGTTCATAGCATTGTTTTTAATCTTTTTCTATATTTTATAAAACACTATCCCCACGGACTCATCAAGATACTCAAATGCAGAAAGGATATAATTACTTTCGGGCATAGACATATAATACTATTTGTTAGCATATAAACCTAATACCTTCTTTGGATAGTTGTTACCTATTGTATTGTATCGTATTTTTACTTTAAATACAATATTTATTTTGATTGTTACTTAAATTTTATTGTATCGTATCGTTAAATGCGTCGTTACGTAACGATGAAAAGTGTCACTTTATGAAACGACGGATTTGGTGTGGTGACGTCGTTACCTTATTTTTTTCTCTCATCTTGCCCTTCTTTATTATTAAATAAATATATTTTAGTCTTTATCCTTCTTTTTTATACAATAATTCTACTTTGTATCCTATTTTTTCTTGGTAATATTGCAAGTTTATTCTTCATATTGGTGTGGCATTATGAAACGATGGTAAACGATACAATCTATCCAAATATTTTATTTATTAAATAATACAATACAATACAATACAATACGATACAGTACAATACAATACGATACATAATGAAACGACAAGTAACAACCATCCAAACAAGTTGTAGGAACATACTACATTTTCAATTAGTATAATTACTTTTGAGATAAAGACATATTTTAAGTCGTGTGATCCTACTGCTTTTAGGATATACTTCTTAAAAGTTCCTATTACTAATTTAATTTGAAAATATCATATTGTCCTATTAGTAATTTAATTTGAAAATATATTATATTGTCCAAATCCGTTTAGAAAAAAGAGAGTCTATATTATTAGAAAAACATGAATATAATATCGATAGATCAAAAAATTCCTAAAACATTAAACAGAAGAATTCATAGGGAAATGACTAACCGTAATAACCTATATTTTGGACTAAATACCTTCAATGTTACTGTAACGACCCGACCGGTCATTTTGAGATCTAACGCGTCGTTTGGCAGTTTGAGGTTATGAGCAGCTTCATTTCAGGTATTTTGACTTGTAGGCGTGGTCGGAGTTGAATTTCGGGAAGTTTAGTGTCGGATTGGAAAGAAAGTTCTCATTTCGGAAGCCTTAAGTTGGGAGAATTGACTAAGATAGGATTTTTGAGTAAATGACCTCAGAATCAGGATTTGAAGGTTCCAGCAGGTTCGTATGATGATTTCAGACTTGGGCGTATGTTCGGATCGGGTTTTGGATGACCCGGGAGCATTTCAGCGCATGTTGTAGAAGTTAGAATTTTAGAAGAAATTTCATAAGTTTGGGTTGAAGTGCATTTCATTGTTATTGATGTCCGTTTGGGATTCTGAGTCTAGGAATAGCTTCGTATGGTGATTCTGGTGTAAGGAGCGCGATCGGAAGTGAATTTGGAGGTTCGTAGGTCATTTTGGAGCTATTTACCTACAGTAAGAAATTTGAAGCTTTTAAGAAATCCGACCGGAAGTGAAAATTTTGATATCAGGGTCGGATTTTGATTCCGAAAGTTGGAACAGGTCCGTAATATTGAAAGTGACTTGTGTGCAAAATTTGAGGTCAATCGGACGTGATTTGATAGGTTTCGACATCGAATATAAAATTTTGAAGTTCTAAGTTCATTAAGCTTGAATCGGGTTGCGATTCGTGATTTCGATGTTGTTTGATGTGATTTCAAGGCTCGACTAAGTTCGAATGTGGTATTAGGACTGGTTGGTAGGTTTGGTTGAGGTCCCGAGGGCCTCGGGCGTGTTTCGGGTGCTCAACAGGTCGATTCTTGCCTTGTGAGGATTGCTGGTTTTCTGGTGTGAGTGCAGCAGATTTTTACTCTATGCGATCACATGAGAGGGTCCGTGATTACATAGTGCAAATTTGAAGGATGCTGGTTTTCGCTTATGCGAACACAGGGAAGAGTGTGCAATCGCATAAAGGAAAATTGGGTGTTACGACCCCAAAAATCACAGGTCATGATGACACCTAACTTGTCCCATTAGGTAAGCCAATTAACAAAGAAACAAACCAAATAAACTGATAGAAAATTTAATTAGGATTTATCTAAACTTTTACAAATTTTCCTAAGAACTGGTAGTATGACTCATGAGCTTCTAAGACTTAGAATATACGTAGCTAGTATGAATAATTACACATTCTGTTTGAAAACTACATGAATAGATTAATAAGGTCTAAAACTACCAAGGACAAGTGGCAGCTTCTATACAGAATTCCCGAACATCTTCAGAGTCAGCCCCCAACTTCTTCAGCAGCTTCGCTCAAATAGTCTGCACTGAGTGTGCAGAAGTGCAGTATCAGTACAACCGACCCCATGTACTGGTAAGTATCTTGACTAATCTCGTCGAAGTAGTAACGAGATTTTTAGTTAAAAGATACTTATTACTAAACACTATAATGTAAACTAGCAATAAAACTAAAAGATAGAATAATATAATAGAGTACACAATGCGACCGTAACAGGTAATAAAGGAGTACCAGAAAGAATCACAATTTCAACAGTTTTCCAACATCTTAACCGGACCTTTCCCTTGAACGAAAGCCCATGAACCACAACAATTGCCTCAAAACTTTTCATAGTGTGAAAGAAGTACTCAAGACATCAAATCTAGCGGCAGGGCAACACCCTTCGTGCATTTCTCTTATCCTCACCATATATGCATAAAACAGTACCAACCAAATGATAGAAATACCGATAATAGAAATGATAAAGAAAGGAGTATGCAAGCAGTAGTAATAAATGAGAATGTACAGACGAATATCAGTTACAGACTAAGCAGAGAGCATAGAATTAATGACCACAAATAGGGAAAATGTTATAATTTCATCTAACTAGCATGATGGAGGCGTGAATATGGACAAAACAAATAAGAGGAGGGGAGAGAGGTGCATGTTCTTGATAATGCAACAATAGAGCATGAATGGCCAACATGGGAGAAGAATCGTGCCTAAGTGCAGCAAAACAGATATGACATGGATGTAGTCATAATAGCAGGAACTAAGTATGATGTTTACAAGTTAAACAAATAGAAGGCATAGGCAACACAACAATGATTTAGATAGAGAATGAGGACAGAATAGTAACGACAAGTCACATAAGAACCACAAATACGACGGTAATAATTCAAGGTAAGACATGAAGATATATACAAGAAAAGATTATCATAACATGATGCATGTCTCTCGTACTCACTTGCACGGAAACACCCTTTGTGCCATGACCTCACAATGATACAAACGTATAAAAGTATAAATGCAGTGGAACGACATCACCCTTCATGCTTTTACTCATAAATGACATGGCACGGCATCACCGTTCGTGCTTTTACTCTCAATAACATGGCACGACATCACCCTTCGTGCTTTCTCTCTCAATAATATGGCATGACATCACCCTTCGTGCTTTACACCTTCCTCACATGATAATGAATATAAAATGGCACGGAATCACCCTTCGTGCTTTACACTCTTCCTCACCAAGCATATGAATATAAATAAAATGGCAAGGCAGGAAGTATATATAACATCGAGGAGAGTGATCAACGAATATTCCAAACAAGTTCTCAATTACTGCTTTACAAGCCGACAATGATTCAATGAAACCCTCAAGGTCCATATAATTCAAGTACTTCCACAAATCCACAATTTATCAACAACACAAGTATGAAATCTAGCATCTAAAAAAATATCGGTCATAGCAAGGTATTAACGATTATGCATAGAGATGGCCGAATTAGACACATCAATGTATCCTAAGAATTTCCATTGTATTGATTAAGTTATATTAGGCTAAGTCTCGCCTCTAACATTTTACACTACGTTCTTAATATCTAGAAATCACGTGAGGCATGAAGCAAGAAGGTTGTGAAATTCTACAAGACACAATTATAACATAATCTACCCCCGAGCATGATTAACCCTGGCACATACATATACGCTCGTCACCTCACATATGTATCACCCCCGCATGTAGCAAACAATGACAAATAGAAGGAAAAATTCCCCCAACAAAGTGTCACGACCCAAATTTCCCTCCGTTGAGTATCGTGATGGCACCTAGTCTTAGGGACTAGGTAAGCCTAACATTTCTACTGAACAACAACAATAATAAAGGAAGTTTAACAGTTTTGAAATAGAATTCTTGACAGAGTTTACAATTTCCCAAATCCCGATAAATACAAGTCATAAGCTCTACGAAATCTTTCTATCAAATCTAAATACAACTGTCCAGGAATAAGTAATTACAATTGAATGGAAATAAAACAGGAAGGTGACTCCGAAGCCTGCGAACGCAGCAACAGGTTACCTTGAGTCTCCTCAGCAAATGATATGCACAGCTACTAACAACAATAACATGGATCTGCACACAAAAATGTGCAGAAGTGTAGTATGAGCACACCACAGCGGTGCCCAGTAAGTATCAAGACTAACTTCGGTGAAGTAGTGACGAGGACTAGTCAAGAAACCATCGGTCTAATAAGTAAAAAGGCATAAATGTATAAATGACCGAAACATAATATCTATCCAAAGATTTTTCAATATAATTAATGATACGATCGAATATTACGGAGGAAAATTCAATAATTACGATCGACGGACAGCATAACCGAAATATGCAAAGAGAATGGAAGGAATGCAATCCAAATGGCGGGAATCACAACCCAATAAAAACCCTAGCAACTCAGCACTGCATCAATTTATACACGTCAGGACTTAGCCAATAAACTCAATAAAACTGGTCAAACCTTCGAGTGACAACCTTTAAATCGTGAGATTATTTTGAAAACTTTAAAGATATAATCATTTCGGAATAGAGAAATTTCTTCTTTGAAATATCATTTTTCTGCAAGACAGATAATTTTCAATTATACTTTCGAAACAGAAGTCCTTCAGATATAACTTTTCCTGGAGATAATTGTTTTTCAGCTATACTTTTGAATATATATGTATATTCTTCGACCCAAATCTCCTCAATGATAAAAACACCGGACATCAGTCCGCAACTCAGAATTTGTCATGCAATGCAGTACAGGGGGAAAGCTCCCAGAATCTCGTCCGTAGTCCCAATTTAAATATGCGATGCAGTACAAGGGGAAAACTCCCGGATATCTGTCCGTAGTCCCAATTTAAATATGCAATGCAGTACATGGGGAAAGCTCTCGGATCTCTGTCCGTAGCCCCAATTTAAATACGCAGTGCAGTACAGGGGGAAAGCTCCCTGATCTCTGTCCGTAGTCCCAATTTAAATATGCAATGCAGTACAGGGGGAAAGCTCCTGGATCTCGGTCCGTAGTCCCAATTTAAATATGCAATGCAACCACTGAGGAAAACAACCAGAATGCGATAGAAACAACATATATTGCCACAACCAGCGCAAAAGCAAACAAGACCAAATGCAAAGTGCGATGAGCAAATCAATACAAAGACTTAAATCACAAAAATGGTAAAAACTCACTCATAAGAAGTAGCCACTGAAAGGAATGCCAAGCACAAAGAGAAAACAGCATAACGAGGGGAAAACAAGACAAATATAGCAACGATTCTATATATTCAAGTTCGCAACCAAGAAACCAAATCATCCCGGCAAGGGAATCAGCTATAACCAATCTCACTTAGACAATTAGCTTCACCGAATAAACTCAGTTTGAACAAATGCTCAGTAAATAGGCAGCATCAGAGAAATACCATCAACATGGGCGATCATCAATTAAACCTAAGTAGTACTTGAGGGGAAAATCATGTAAATCACAATGTACGACTCACGGGCATGCTTGGCCAACGTATAGATATTTCGAATTTCTTTTTAGACATTTATAGGCGGAGGTTATACTAGTTTTAGTCACATAGGCAGCGTATGAAGGAAGATATAGTATAACGGTAGGAAAAACAAAGTCTTCATTTAAGTCAATTAAGATCATATAAGAAACAAGGAATGCTAGGCAAGTACTTCTAATTTCAGCAGGAAGAGATGAAACTAAAAATCAAGAATTCAGATATAACAAGTTCAATTCATATACGGGGAACATAAGGACCTAAAATCCCTAAAGGAAAATCTTGTGGAACCCGTTGGAGGATAAACTTATTGTTATATTAATATAGTTTCGATTGATTGATTAATCTCTATTTGTTCAACTACGTTCTTGTTGTAGTTAATTGAATGGCCATCAATTAGCTGTGCCTATTTATTATGTATCTACTTGAGAGAGAGTGCATATTTAGGTAGTCGTTTGAACAACATCACTCCCAGAGTATAGATGAAAGTCATAACCTAGGGTTTAGAGGTTGGATTAGAGATAACGATACCTCAGGTGCAATCTAAAGAGAATTATAATGCAATCTAGCTAGCGTAACTTGAGAGAGTGCGTCTAGTAAATTATCATAATTA